>CM021108.1:320244015-320434407 GCA_007115665.2 Sequoiadendron giganteum
ATTTTCGCCATCAGGTTGATTTAGATGAAGATGTCATAAGAAATTGCATTCCACAAGGCAAAGGCAACAAGGATAAATAATGATGAGGATTATCATGGAACATTTTCTGATATTTTTGACCCAATTGCCAAGATTGAGGCGGTGTTGAAGAATTTTGACAGAGTTGTAGGCAAGGTCCCTATCCTAGAAGAGAAATGAGCAAAGCGACCTAGACCTGAAATTTCTATCAGAAGGTCCCAAGGGCCTATTATTAAAGAAAATATGCAATTAGACCCACCACAGGTCACTCCCTCTTCTTCCCTTGACCATCAAACAATCAGTGTGGATTTTGATTCTTCCCCAAGAGAGTAGCCACAAAAGAGGATAAAAGTTGAGCAATTGCCATTGTTGGTTAACAATCCCCTTCCCATCAATCCTGATGAAAGTAAAGATGTTCATATCACCATGGATGAAATTCAACGATATATGCCATCCCCCTAAGACCAAATATTGTTGGCCTTCTTCAACAAAGGTTAGGGTTGGGTGTGGCTATGGGGAGAGATAACCTCAATGATGTGAGGGAATTGGCCTCTACATAATTCATGTATGATAATGATTTAATAAAATCCTAGGATTTTATATAGTTTGCTTTGAGATCAAAGAGGGAGGAGTACCTTAAAAGAGTTTAGTTGGCACAAACAAATGTGCCTAGAGAAAATTATGA
Organism: Sequoiadendron giganteum; assembly: GCA_007115665.2. Classification (NCBI taxonomy): domain Eukaryota; kingdom Viridiplantae; phylum Streptophyta; class Pinopsida; order Cupressales; family Cupressaceae; genus Sequoiadendron; species Sequoiadendron giganteum. The sequence continues at coordinate 320,244,719 of CM021108.1, forward strand.
TGTAGTTGCAAAGATAATGGAAAAAATGAATTTTGAGTGCAAAAACATTATGCCTGACGAAGGGAGAAGAATGGTGGAAGATAGTGGATTGCTACTGCTCCTTGAATGGGAAATTCTTCTACAATTATCTTTGATACTATTAGGAAACAAGAAGGATAAGTTTTATCCATAAAAGAGGAAGGAAATATGTCATTTTTAGGATCAAGGTTCGATGAACATTGGGAAGCCCTTGCAATCCAGGCCCTTGCCCCAAATAAAAACAAGCCTCTGATCACTGAAGCATCAAAGGGTAAGGGTATCAAAGGGAGCTTGATTGTAAAGAGGGTGTCTGACACCTCTGCCCCTGAAGTTGCTATATTAGTGGTAGATGTTGCCAAGTTTGATGAATCTAGTGTTTGAAGGTTGCAAGATAGAATTAATACAATTACCAAGGAACATAATGATCTCATGGAAGCTTACAACCAACCACTAGTACAAAAAAAACAATATATGACTGAAAAAAATACTAAAAACTACTTATAAATGACTAAACATGGTCATGTGAGCATTAGTAGTTTATTGCCAATCATTTATAACGTGACCAAATTGATGACAACCATTTTTAGTCATTTATTGGTTGTTTTGATTGATCGATTTGGTAGTATATTTAGTCATTGATTGTTATAATCTAGTCACTTATTTAGTCATTTTTTATTCACTGATATATTTACTCATTGATTTAGTTATTGATTATTGTAATCTAGTCACTTATTTAGTCATTTTTTATTCAATGATATATTTAACTAGTCACTTATTTAGTCGTTGATTACTATAATCTGGTCACTCATTTAGTCATTTTTATTCATTGATATATTTAGTCATTGATTGTTGTTAAATGATCACTTATTTAGTCATTTTTTATTTACTGATTTCTATGCATTGGTAGTGTATTTAGTCATTAATTCTAATCATCATTTTGATCAATTTGGTAGTATATTTAGTCATTTTTATTCACTGATTTCACTGGTCATATATTTAGTCATATTTATTCATTGTTCACTGATTTCTATCAATTCATTATATATTTAGTCAATTTAATTATTAATTGATGTCAATTAGTAGTATATTTAGTAATTTTAATTGACTGATATTTGAAGATTTAAACATAAAACATAGAAATACACATCAATCATCAATTGCACACAATAAGACAACCATTGAGAAGACAAAATCTCTGAACTTTATTAAAATAAAGGTGTTCTTAAAACTTGCACAAGTCTGAAATATCTATCTTGCTTGAAAAATGCTTAGAAATAGAGTATTACACATGCAAAAAACTTCTCCAAATTTTTTTTGCAATGATGGAAAAACATGCTTGGAGCCCTTCAATGTGAGCACATGCCCCTTTCATCTCTTAGAACTTCTACAATGTGGGAAATCTTCCTGGAGCAAGCTGTAATGTGTAGAATCCAAGAAGAGTGTTGATTGTGTCCCATATGTAAAGCTCTCTCCTTCAATGCAGTAAAAAATAACCCTAGAATCTTCCCTCCTTTATATGCAAAGTGTCATTTGATATGAGAAACATGGTGCTTCCTTTTCCACCATGAATGAAGTTGTGTCTCAACACAACCAACCAAATTACTATTAGTCTCAATTCAGAAAGAATAAAAGTGCATTGTATATTGCAAGTTTATAAAAGTAGGTCCAAACATAGCAGAAAGATAAATCAATTAAAAAATTGTAGCCTTGTTAACAAATGCCTTAAATAGAGTGTTCAACATAGGCCTGAAATATGCATATTTAACCCTTTATTTCAAAATCTTGTTCAAAGTTTAAGAAAGGTTATACCCTCAGATTATAGAATGAAGTTGACATTATAAAATGAAGACTATCAACACTAACCAGACTGGAACAACATTATCAATAGAAATTTCTTGGAAACCAAGCCCAACAATGCCATCGGACTTAGGCAACAAAAATGTCAACCTTGGTTCATGTGTTGTCTCACTAAAGACCTGCACCATGAAAGAATCCATTTATACATAAATTCCAAATTATGTTGATGAGAAAATATCTTTGATATCCAACTAGGAAGCCTTAACATCCAAAAATTACTAGCTTGATGTTTCATAACAAGTTTCCCATCTGTGACATCATCATTACTTAAGAAACCGAATATTGATCCACTACCACATTGGATCTCATAGGATTCTCCTTCATAAATAACAAATGATATATATTAAATGTTTATCAACTTCCTTAATATCCCCATGTAAGCAGACTAAACTAAGTGAGGTTGAGGGTTTGAAGTAGAGTACCATCTCCTTGGTATGTGTTTAACTTTGATGACCTGTATCTTGAATGAAAATAGCAAGCTAGCTACACTGTAAAATCATTGTTACAAAAATAACCAAAAAATCCTCTTTAATTAAAATAATCCTTCTATATATTTCAAGACAAGATATTTTAGTTAATTTCTAAGAGAGCTAATTTCACTATCCAAATAACCACCAATCTATTTATTATATATAATTTCCCAGAATTCAAAATTTGAATGTAATGAAACTAACCACAATTACCAAAGATTTGACACAAAAATGTAATACAAAATGAATTGTTTGACAAAATGCCTCAAATAGATGTCATCTCATGGAATGAAATGATATGATTGTTGAATGTGCATAAAATGGATTTTGTAAGGAATCTCTCAAATTCTTTGAATTAATAAAGTACTTTGGAACACTAATATTGTAAGCTTTACTTTTGTTCTAGATGCATGCAATCATGCAGGTTTAGTGGATGAGGGTTGCACATACTTCACATGTCAGTAACCCTTATTGCATCACATATATAGTTGATCATTAGGTGTGCATGGTTGACCTTCGTTCCCATGTTGGCTATATTGAGGACACCCTAAACATTATTACTAAGATACCAGTTCAACCTTTGGTGCTTGTGCAACATATATGAATATAGGCTGAGTATTCCAGCAACACTGCTTTTTAAGTTGGATCCTAACAATGCTGCAAATTATGTTCTTCTCTAAAACATCTGTGTAGAATAGGGCAGGTGTGGTGAGGTTCAAATAGTAAGGAGGTTGATGAAATAATGCAAAATCTATAATTTTTTTTCCAAAAGAATATTTTAAGCATTAAGAATGACAAAAAATTGAGACATATTAACTTACAACTTAAAGAATGCAAAAGCTATAAAATTTTGTCCAAAAGAAGAATGAAAAAACATTGGGATAGATCAACTTACGACTTAAAGAATGCAAAATCTATAATTTTTTGTCTAAAATAATATTTTAAGCGTGAAGAATGACAAAACATTGGGATAGATAACTGACAACTATTATATTACCTCAACTTCAGCACAACTATGACGATTGTGCTACACATTCTTGTTCAGTTCATCATGATCATCACAACTATTATTTTCACCAACTACATTTGTTGAATCACAAATGTTTTTTCCTCTACAAGTTGGCGGCATTGTATCTTTTCTTTCCTTTTGTTTTTTCTTTGCATTTTCTTTGCACTCTTTTCTTGCCTATAAAACAAAAAAAATATCATTTTATGTCTTCTATACATAAATATCTTGCCTATAAAATTTCATTAAACACTATTAAACAAATAATATAATACTTAGTGGATTTACAACTTTCATGTTTGTCAAACCAAGATGCGATAAATATTCATTATTCTTGGCCACTTTTTTACTACAAAAGCGCTCATAATATGTGACTGAACTTTCAACATTATGATCACTATCATCTAATTTGTGCCTTACAGTCCTTTCCCTCATTTACTCAAGTCTAAATAACAATAATGTATAAATCAACAACTGGAATTAGTAAGATTTTATTGATTTCATAAGTTGATAATTGTTGACTTTCCAATCTGCTGATAACTGCAAATGGAAACTTAAAATAGAATTCAGTTTACAGATTAAAAAGAATTTGCAGTAAAAAACCAAGAAGATATTTATAATTATAGGTATCAGACAAATTTCCTTAGGGAGATATTACAATAAAATAACTCATAAAAATATAAGACAAGAAGAATGAAGGAAAAACATACTCTAGTAAGGTTATGTCTGATTTGTCTCCAGTTATCTTGGGAGTTGAACCAAGAAAATATATCTAATATTAACATATATGATAATATTTTAACACCAATAAAGTATTTCTAATTGTAAACCACATATCTCCTTGTTAGTTTGATTTACTTATTCTCCCCAGGTTACTATGATTTACTTAAAGGAATTTAATCCTTCCTTGAAGGAACCAGTAAATTAACCACACAAAGATAGCAAATGTGTTTTGATAAACCAGATATACCCTTGCTATATTGATTTAAATAACAAGAAAATATCAAACTAGAGACAACAAGATAACATTCATTAATTCACTTCAACAAACAATTGAAACCAAAATTTCGCCACCAATTATAAATTCATTATATTGATCTTGAAAAATATTTTACAATATGTATCAAAATTTTGTCCAAACTCACATGTCAAAAACTGTCTTTTTAGTTACCCCCTTTAACACAAATCAAACATTCTTAATTATCATTGTTTACATAGGATTACATAAAAGAAATTGAAGATGAGAAATGAAGAGAAATGATCAGATGTTGAATTCTAGAGCACTCGCAAGATACGAAAGTCTATTACTCATCGTAAGGTACCTGTGATAATTCAGATCTAGCAAGGTCCTCTCTCCATGATAGTATCTACAAGGCTTGGTACTTCACTCAAGGCCTATTCTTTTGGGGGAGCTAGATATGTCTGCTCCCATTGGTACATTGTGTAATCATGAGGCCTTTTGTACTCCTCGATTTTTTGTGTTGGCCAAGTGACTCTTCCATCTTCTATCTAATGACCCTTTTCCATCCATGATGAATTTGGAGTATCCAACATCCAGTGCAATTATTCCATCCAAGGTTAAATTGAGGTGGTGAATATTTATCTCAACATCCTTACATAAATTAGTGAGGCATTTGGGAATAATGTGGTTAAACTCATTTATCCAATCCTTGGAGCCTTTCAATTGATCATCATCCCTTAGTATCTTAGGCACAAACTACTGATTTAGTGTGTGAAATGAATCCATTCTTGCCTTGATCCTTTGGTCTTCTACAAATATGTATTGAAATTCATTTGTGACCATTTAAACCATTCTCTCAGTAGGCTTTAAAGCTATAGGGGCATCAACACTCCTTTGTAAAATTCTGCACAAAGTTATTAAGGTGTGATGTACATGTTTCCATTTCTTGAATAAAGGGTCCAATATAGGTACATGGGCCTTTATCTGATCAACTTCTTGTGACAAAGAGACATAATATTCATACGCATTTTCCAATTTTTCCATAATTATTTTAACCCTATGCTCCAATATCTTTTCCAATACCCTAAGGGTTTGTCTCTTTTCTCCTTCCTTTGTTTCTTCATTAGTCTTTTTCAACTTCTCAATTTCTTGTTTTAGCACATTTACTTGTTCAATGGTGATTGCACCTATATCAGTCTGGATGGTAGGGGGCTGGTATACTGTTAATTTTGTGCTTCGGGAAGGATTTGGTCCCTTTAAATTCTCTTTCAATTTCACATTTTCTATGAATAACCTATTCACTTCATCATTAAGACCAATCTGTGCTTTCTCATATTCTACCAATCTAAGCTCCATACCTTTAACTGCAACCCTAGTAAACATTGTTGAGTGCATTGTCATAGTATCTACCTCCAATGCTAATGTGTCTTGAAGTGTCTTTACCATGGAATTCCCTCTTATTTCTCTTACAACATCAAGCAATATTGGTTTTTCTGTTCTTTTTTGTTTTGTCCAAAAGGCTAAGGTTTCAATTCTTGGATTGTAACCCGTGCCACTCATTCCCTCATCTGAATTGAATTCAAAAACCATCATTGGATCTTCTTGGCTTCTTACTTGATCCAGTAAGAATATATTTTTTAACTCCATCCCAGGAATAATCAGTATATTGCTTTCTAAGACCAATTTTCTTGCTTCTTGGGGGCTAATAGTAATTTCATTAATCCCGAGTTCTTCAAAAGTATGGGAAACAATCTAGTCATGATGTGAATCCTCGGTGCCCATATTATTAATTTGGAGTCTCTCCTAAAATTATTTCATTTTCATATTAATCCAAAAATCCTTAAACTCGAGAGTTTGAATAAATTCATCATCTTCAATAAATCTAAGGGCAACAATCACCCTTTAATCATCATGAAATTATTGATCATTATTCCCATGTACATCCACTCTTTCTTTTGGTTTGTGATCATCAGTTGCAAGCTTAGGTGGTGGTTCATCAATGTCATCATCTTTAAAATTCAAAAGTACATCGACTACCTCTTCAATATCTCCTACTCCTTGACTAATTTTATATGCCACAAAGGGGGAAACTCCATGTGTCTTTTTCCTTTTAAAACTTTGTTTCTTAGGGGATGCTTCTAGTTGTATTGTGGTAGTGTCTGGTATGGGCTTTGTGATTACAATACCACTTGGTTTGATGGGCAGCTTAGAGGGTTTTGAAGACTGACCCTTAAGTTTATTTTTTGGTTCAACATATAATATTTCAAAGTTATCAATTATTAAGTTCATCCTTTTGATATGATCCCCTTCTTCAACATATAATCCTTGAAATCCAGTGTCCCTTTTCTTCTTCTCCTCCTCAAGCCTCTGTATGACTTCCCACTTCCCCTTCCTCTGAAAAACTTCATGAGGTGTTAAGCAATTTATTATTACATATTCTTCGTAATCCATTTCATGGGTAACCCCAACTCTAGTGATAAGTGTCTACTTTATAAAATTAATACGCCCTTCAGGATCAAAGACCCTTTCTCCTCATGACTTCAATGAATACCTTATCTTCAAATAGTTCTACAGTTCTTCAAGAATGTCAGACCCTATGGATAACTCCTCACATGCAGTTAGGTCAGGGAGGAATGTCCCCTTTCTCTATCTTTTCATAACATCCCGCTCCATCCATAAAAATTGCCACATAAATTCTAAAAATGCAATTCAAATAGAAACAAATTTAGGTAAAACATGTGGGGCTTGAGGACACCCACAGACCCTTATTACTATTTGGTCTACTAAGAAGAACCAGTCACCAAAATTGTGAGTGTGTCCCTACTCTGGCTTCAATGCTAAAGGTCTTAATACTTGCATGATTTTACTAGACAATCTTGGTGAAGTATGACCAAGACTATCAATGACCTTTATTATAAAGTCATCATGAAATATTACATAATCGCTATTTTTACATCTACTATCCCAGATATAACACCAGTCTTGTATATACAACCTATTCCCTTCATTATCAGTCATTCCCAAACACATTCTTTTAGTCCACCTCTTTTTGTTTTGGTACAATATTAAATGACACAATAGAGAGTATTTCCTAAAAGTGATGGGAGCTAAGTTCTCTCTTACTTGCAAAAATCCCTCATGTATCCCTTTCTCAATTATAGTAGAAAATTCATACTCAATGTTTAGTTCATGATTTTGTATCTTCATTGCCATCATCATGAGATAGATTGGCATGCTCTCTTCAGCATCTATTCCAATCACTTGGCACAAAGAAAAATAAGTTCTTTTAAAATATACTTGGAAGTATTCTATGACAAATGTCTCAATTTGGGAGGGGGAGATAGGTATCCTCCTATTGTTTACACCCCTTTTCATGTGTAAAGGAAGTTTATCACTTATGTAGGTTTTTTCAATCTCCTATAATCCTCCTACTTTTTTCCAAGTCGATCTTAGTGAGAGCTTGCTTGTTTAACATAAAAAACTATAATTTCTTCTTTAGTCAACATCACTAATGGTGAACCATCTAGAATTCTTAGAGTCTTGGTAGTCAGGTGATAATATTGTGCCAATACTTTAATAAACTCAACATCTACAAAGACATTTGGGACTATCAATTTGGCCAAATCCAAGGTCCAAGGATTCAAAACTAGAATCTTGTCATCCCTTTTTTCATAGAAGTACCAAATAGATCCCACCCTGAAATAAGGATAATTGGGTCTCTACATCCATGGGTTGTATCTTTAAACACCTTTTTGAATCCTTTGTCTATATAATTAGGTAACACATCTAAAATGGATTGTTGTAGGGACCTCTTCTTTGTTTTAGAAACCATGGAATCTTCCTTTTTACTCGCAAGTTTACTTATTTTGGGTGGCATGATGAATAATTTACTCCTACTTGATTTCTTTAAGTGTCTACTTGTAGGAGAAAATTCAGTTCTTCTACACGTGCTACAAAGAGTTTATGTGAAATTATCTGATGAAATAATAGCTACAAAGTCTTCCTCCTTGAACTCCCTTGCCTCTAGTACGCTGAGTTGTGTGAATAATTGAAAAAATGTCATCAAGTGCCAAGTAATATTTACTAGTGAGCTCGGCCACCTCACTATTAATGTCAATTCATGAAAAATATTTCATAATCTGTCCATATTTCAAGTTTGAATGTATGCCTTTTATCTTGGGAAATAAAACGGTTCATGTTTACATGTGTAATCATTTCCACTAATGATTTAAATGATTTGACATCTTGTACCGTAGTACCACTTTGTCATATCAAGACCGTTGCGGGTTAGCAGTACCACCACCTCACACACACCCCTTTGGACTCCTATGGGATGATGGGTTAATTCTAGTGGTTGATTGATTGTTCACCACCATACTGCTCTATCATATCAATACCATTGTAGGGTAGCTGTATGGTACTATTAGTAGTACCACCACCCCACGCACACCCCTTTGGGCTCCCATGGGACAATATGTTAATTCTAATGGTTGACTGATTGTTCATCATCATACCACAGTGTCAATGTTTACCCCTTGCAGGGTTGCAATTTACTTTAGTTGTTAACATGTTCATGTTGGAAACAAGATACACTAAGAGGGGGGGTGAATCAATTTTGTGCAAAAATTAACATTATTAACCTTTCAAAGTAATTGCAACATTCAACCAAAATGCATGAACAAGAAGAAAGCAATCACAACACCATAACACAAATTCTTTTATGTGGAAACCCTATTAGGGGAAAAACCACGGTGGATGGCCAATCCACAGTATGATATGAGTATACTCAAATAAATTTTAACAATATGGGGAATACACTTGCATTCAAGCACACTACCTAGAGCTCACTGCTCAAAGGGAAGGCTCACTTCCTTACAAAGAGAATCAAATTAAAACCATCTAATATTTTGAATTAATAAAAATAGCATCTACATATGCCTGATTACAGTTCTGGTTAGGTACAATATTAAATCTTCTATCCTACAGACTGATTCTATACTTCTTCTCTGTTCTGCTCACTTTCGCAACATAGATCCTTCATGCACGAATGTAACTATGCATTATAGCTCTTCTGCTCTACTCTTATTTACAACTCACATCAACACATTTCATACATGCTTCAAAATGATACATACAATCTCATATATATATCCACAACTTAGAATTCAATTACAATATGTCAGCTTCAATAGAACAAAATAATATTTACAACTGTCATCTTAAATCATGAGTAAATTATAATGTGCATCCGAAACGGTCAGCCACAACTTAGCTAGGACCTGAACAAAGATGCACGGACACAAAAATACTTAAATTATTTCTTCCCAAACATCCACGACATGATACATTCACAAAGTCAGCTCCAGTATTGATAAAACAAAGAATTAGCCAACCATATCTTCTTACTCACACATAGATCAATACAGGGAACTGAGACTTATGAATAACACTAAGCATACATTGATCAACCTTCACTGAGATATGCAAAACAAAATATTAACTGAAGATCTGTATGAGAATCGATGAACCAAAAATTGTTGGATGCTCTATTCTACCTTAACTGTTTGCAATCTGACTACCAATAGGATCAAATGATGATGCATGTACCCAAACACTGACTAGGGTTTCCATCAATGACAAAACCAGATGATATTTGCAGTGTCTCTTGCCAAAAATCCCCCCCTTTGGCATTGATGGAAACACTTAGTGAAAAATGACTAAGTGTTAGATCAGTACCAACATTAACTACACTACCTAAAATTTCAAAAACCAAACTCTTCTCCAAAATACAATTCTACCCCTGAGATGATTATGCATTTTTCACTCTTCTCTATCCCCCTTTGACATCAATGGCAAAGGCAGGAATCCGCATATCAAAAATGGATCAAACAAAACTATTATGAGCAAGTTGCTTAAGTACTACAAACAATCTTACATAAACTTGAAAATGTCTATAAAATCTTTCTTCAGCAGAGCCAAATTCGTGTCCCAAACTCTTTTGAGACTCTCCAATATTTTCATGTGTCCACAAACCAAGTAGGATTGTGTCTCTATAGACTCCAGGTTTTCTGGATCACCTACTGCTTTATCATCTTATGCTTCTTTCAATGCACTTGATATAACTTCTATCTTTGGGCTAATTAGATCTCTACGTTCACATGCTCTTGCAACAATTTTTCCATTTTCATACTTTAAGCTCTTTATTTTCTCAAACAAAGATATCACTTCTCCTTCTAACTTTACAACACGACTAGGTAAAGGATCGAAGCCATCATAAATAGTAGCTAATTGTTTTTCCAAATCCTTAACCTTTTTCTCATTGTCATCAGTACATTTTGTCAATGACAAACAAGACTTGTAAATCTTCCCACCTTCGGATAGAGCATTTTGGATATTTTCCATACAGGTGGCTAGAAATTTTTTATCCTTTATTATCATTTCCTTCAGCCCATTTAATATTTTACCATCAAATTCTTTCTACACTTTAATCATAGTTGATTTCTCAAGTGACTCGAAGTGAGTACTTATTGAGTTGATGAGCCTCTTTAGTTCACTGGAGGAGGAACCAGTCAGATCTTTCACATGAGTGGGCATTATATTTTCCAGGACTTCAAACGCAAGATTTTAGAAGTTGACTGCCCTCAATATGGGACTTCAACAGTTCTTCTCTGGATTTTTCTTGGGAAAATGATGCTACTTTCATTTTTTGAATTGGACTCAGAGTAGATAGGTTGATCAAATCTTCAATCAATTCAGGATCAAACTCTTCTTTTTGTTCTACCAAGAATTTATTCACTACCTATGCAGTGTCTCTTGCTTCTACTTGAATTGCCTTAACATCAACTTTCTTTTCTTCAACTATTGCTTCCTCAGTTGCAGGTTCTGACTTATCTTTAGGGATCTCTGCTTTCTCAACTGATACAATTTCCGGAGCTTCAGTTTCCATAGGCATTTCTAAATTGTCCACTTCAGGAGGGACCAGAGTATCTTTAGCTGCATCTTGTTTCTCTTCTTCTTCTTTGCCCAAACCAGATGAAACATCATGAGTTCCTTTAGGGATAACATCAATTCTGCTATTTAACAAAACTTTTCTCAGAATCTGTTATGTTACTTCAGTGACTTCTTTGGTTTGACCAATCATCAATTTATTCACTCTTGTTTTTATTTTGAATTCCTTCTTGGATTTATTCAATATTGAATTTATTTCTTCTACAAATGCTACTGGACACAATTCAACAAGAATTATTTATCTCATCTTCTCTTCTTTCGATCTGGCATTAACTCTCCTCAATTCCAAAATGTCATATAAACTTTTGGGTAAATTTGGCATTCTTTCAATCAAAAATTTATTGAAAATATTCAAATGTTTTATTGTTGCCTCCTCAAGAATTCTCTTATCAGATTCACCAAAAGACTCATACCATTTGCAAAGTGGCTTGAGATTTCCATCTTTAACCAATGTTTTTTCAACTTCTTCCACTGACATACCTATTTGATTAGTTTTTTCCATTTTCTTTGCTTGATCATCTACACCAGAGGATTTTATTTTAGTAAAATTTGTTGCCTCAGTGCCTTGATGCTTGATTTCTTTAACACCTTCATCAAACTACGTTTCTTCATCATTAGAAACTACCACATAGACCCTTTTGCTTTTATCTTTCTTCCTTTTTCCATCTTTACCAAATGTCTTAACAAGAGTTGGCTTTGTTGCAGGAGCGGATGGGGGTGCAGAGATTCTAGTTGACCTAGCTCAGGTAGATGGTGCTGCCAGACCAACAGATTCAGTTTTTACTACCTCCTTAGCTGCTTCTTTTGCTACTTCAACTTCTTCTCTTTTCTTTTTGGATTCTCTTATATTCTCAATGGGTATGTCCATACTTTTTCCAAATATTTCTACCTCTTTTCTAACTCTTTTGTTTAACATAGGTTTCCTGAGTTCGTTATGTAGCTGCATATTCTTTTCTGCATAAGTACCCAAACTCTCTTCTGATGAGTCTAGAGGCTTGCTTAATAAATGTTTTGCATACATTTCTATAATATGCTCCTCAACTTCGTATCCCATCAGTATGATCCAGATTGTTCTGGGATCAACGACTTCCATCATACATTGATCAATATCTACCATGAAATAAATTGTATCCTTGTACTTTTGCACAATGGAAGTAGGAATTCTCTCTCTTGCCTGCATCATATTCTAAAAAATCTTGAAGTATCCCCAGATAGTTGCATTCTTGGTCTTAGTGTCTGCAAATTTGTGAAAGAGATCTCTGATTTGAGTGGCTACTGGTTTATCTTTTTGCCAATGAACCTTTTTGAATCCCAGAACCTCATCCATGAAATAAAAGAATAAACATAATGGCAAGCTGACATATTTAAAAGAATTTTTCTTATCCTTCTTGATCTTCCCAATATTTTCCATTACCTGACTTCTTAGCAATTCACAAAGATCATAGTCTGTATTTTCTTTAACCATCTGATAGGCAATATAAATGGTTGTACCAGACATAGATTTGTCTCGGTTGGAATGATAAATTTTGTAGCCAATAACCATAGTTGAAAATTTGACATCTATATCAACAATGTCATCAATTTTCATTTCCCTTCTGTCATATTTAGAACCAGTTGCATCAGTGACCATTTGATTCTTCACTGATTTCAAAATTGGTAAACCACTAGAAGAATTTAGACCTGTTACAACACTGATAACCTCCTTTGTGATTTTGAAGGGTATGATTAACCACATGAATTCATTATGGACTTGACTCAAAATGTAACAAACCCATTCTGACTCTTCAAAGATGGGAAATTTAACATTTTATGTAAATTTATTTTCTTCTGGGGTTTTATATTTTGAATTCACACATAAATCTTCACCTATGATGTGATTATTATATAAATTCAGCAGTTGTGAGCTTCCTAGCTCTTCAATATTCACATGAATATAAGCCCTAATATCCTCTATGTGTAACACATCATACAAAATGGATGAAAAATCTCCTAATGGGTCAATCTCAATAGACTTGTAGGGATGCCATTTGTATTTTGGATGGGGTTTGTCCTTAACTTCAACTACTAATGGAGTAGCCATTATCAATTCACAAGTTCACAGAGTTTTTCTAATAAATACCTTTCCATTGGATCATAGTTTGATTTCTGAAAGATTCTTCGCACTTGAATTTTGCCTCAATTCGTCAAGGTTCACCTTAGAGCTCTCCAAACTTCTTTTCTTTAAAAATGCAAAGTGACAAATGAAAGACAGAAATGAATTTTTATCACTCGCATACTTAACCCTTTTTGTCACCATAAATGCTTTTACCCTAACTCATCTGGTTACACTGTTTTCATGCACTGTGATAGATACATCTTCTGAGGACCTCCAACATTGCATAATACTTTCTCCAATAGGTTCAACAACATTTGTAGAACATCTATGCACTTTCTAAACTTATCCACATTCCAGTGTCAGTTACCGATAGGGGTTTAAGAGATTTTATTGACAACTCCCCCTAGGCCAAAAGCCTAAAACTAATTCTTGGATGAACTACTAGAAGTAGGTTCTGGTGCTAGTGCATTTGCTTCAGCAGAGGGACTCTTCTTCAACCATTTCTTCTACATATACTTCTTAACCACATCTATAGTGACTTTTCATTTTCCCTTAACATCCTTCTACATGTTCCTTCTTTGATTTACCGGACCTCTTCTATTCCAATAGTATGTAGCAATGTGACCAAATTTGTTGTAGTTATAACACACATCATTTTTCTGTCTAGACTAGTTGTTCCACTAATTTACTTTTGATCTGTACTGGTTAGCAGTATGGCCAAGTCTATTGCATGTATAACATCTGACATTTATATGAAATTTGTTCATCACATTTCTGCATTCATTTGACTTATGACCAAACTTATTGCAATTAAAACAATGACTTGAGAATGATGGACCACTTGGATTCATCCTACTTCTACACTGAGAAGCCATGTGTCCAAATTTATTGCAACTAAAACAATATCCATTAATCTCTGAGCATTAGGTTGCCTTACTGGATACCTTCCAAACTTGTTCATCTGATTTCCTTGTCTAAATCTCCTTTGACCTGATCTAGAACTTTCTCCTTCTTCATATCCAAGACCTCGTTTGTCACAATTTTTCCTCTGAATGATAATTAGTTCATCAATCTTGGCTAAAATAACATTGAACTTCTCCTTGTACTCATTTGCAGTAGCAAGTTCATCTCTAAGATCATTAACCTTCTTTTCAAGTACTTCCTCTTTGTTTTTAAATTGTTCCAATTTATTGTCCAGATGATTGGATACTTCAGATTTTTCTTTTAGGGATTGTGCTAGGTTTTCTTCATTCTTCTTTTTGTCTTCAATCTCCTTGGTCATACTCATCATGATAGATTTCGTTTCATGCTTTAGGACTGTATTATCTCTAGTAATCTTTTCACATTCTTCTATCTTTTCCTTCAGGGCTTGACTGAGCTATTCTTCTTCAATGCTCTTACTGTCATTCTACTTAATCTGATCACATAGTTCCTTTCTCTTCTCTCTAGACTTATTGATTGTGTCTTTCAAAGACTCAATGAATTTCTCAACATCCATTAGGTTTGCTTGCAATTTTTGAACTTCAACCTTTGACTGATCAAGATCATCTAGGGTCACCAAAAGTTGTTGTTGAAGACTGCTTGAATCCATTGAAACACTATCCAAGATCTCCCTAAGTTGTTAGAATTATTCAGAGGAATTAGCTCTGATACCAATTGTTGGAAACAAGCTACACTGAGAGGGGGGTGAATCAGTGTTGTGCAAAAATTAACATTATTAACCTTTCAAAGTACTTGCGACATTCAACCAAAATGCATGAATAAGAAGAAAGCAATTACAACACCATAACACAATAATTTTTATGTGGAAACCATGTTAGGGGAAAAACCATGATGGATGGACAATCCATAGTATGATCTGAGTATACTCAAATAAAGTTTACGATATGGGGAATGCACTTGCATTCAGGCGCACTGCCTAGAGCTCACTACTCAAAGGGAAGGCTCACTGCCTTACAAAGAGAATCAGATTAAAACCATATGAGAGTTTGAACTAAGAAAAATAACATCTACATATTCCTGATTACAATTTCGGTTAGGTACAATATTAAATCTTCTATCCTACAGAATGATTTTGTACTTCTCTATTCTGATCACACTCACAACATAATCCTTCATACATGAGTGAAATTGTGCATTATCACTCTTTTGCTCTACTCTTATTCAAAATTCACATCAACACACTTCATACACACTTCAAAATGATACAAACAATCTCATATATATATATATATCTGCAACTTAGAATTCAATTACAATATGTCGGCTTCAATAGAACAAAAGAATATTTACAACTGTCAGATTAAATCATAAGTAAAGTATAATGCGCATCCACAACAGTTAGCCACAACTTATCTAGGACCCAAACAAAGATGCATAAACACAAAGATACTTAAATTATTTCTTCCCAAACATCCATGACATGATACATTCACAAAGTCGGCTCCAATACTGATAAAACAAAGAATTAGCCAATTAGATCTTCTTACTCGTACATGGATCAATACGAGGCACTGAGACTTACGAATAACACTAAGCATACATTGATCAACCTTCATTGAGATATACAACACAAAATATTAATTGGTGAACTGTATGAGAATCGATGAACCAAAATCTGTCAGATGCTTTGTTCTACCTTAACTGTTTGAAATATGACTGCCGGTAGGATCAAATGATAATGTGAGTACCCAAACACCGACTAGGGTTGCTATCAATGAAAACACCAGATGATATTTGCAGTGTCTCTTGCCAACAGTTCTCATAGCCACCCTATGCTATTCATATTTGGTTGTCTCAGTATTGCGATAAGCATTTGTACATTGACCTGTATGTCCCGCCATCCTGTGCATACCTTTATTGACTACTGTGATAGTGTGGTATTGTATTTTATTATGAATACAATATTTTAGATATCATTTTATTGAAAATATTGAACAATTTTCTAATTCTGCAATCTCTCATTTTTAGTTTTAGTGTCAGTCAGACCTAAGAGATCATTTCTTCATTTGTAATGAGGAGGCTTAGTTCACCTAATGTTAAGATATCTACATGTATTATTAAATCACAAATTTTCATTTTATATTTACATCTAGAAAAAATATAGGACATATGAAAAATTATATTCTATCCAAACAGAATTAATTTCAAATTTTCAACCAAAGTAATAAAACTAAGAATAATGATTGAACCTAACTTTAAATGCACTTCAAATCATAAATGAACATCTCAGGTTTTATATACAATGTATCGACAAAATAATGATGATTCCATTCAGAAATGTATTAGTAAAACAATAGTGAATAAGCATACCTATACTCAGATCTTTATTACATTCAATAGAAAATTACACCATACATATAAACAAAGTTTAGTTGAAAAGATAACCTCTTAAGGTGACAAAACATCATAATCATCTGCATTGCCAGCAAGATCAAAATCCTGATCACTCGTGTCTACATCTGCTTGATTTTATTCCTCATCCTCATCTGTGACATGCAATACATTCTCTCTCCCAAACTCTTCATTGGTAATCAAAATATCTTCTTCAAACACTCCATCATCATCTTCATCCACTTCTTCGAATGTTTCTTATAAATTAACATATTTTCCATCAGACATTATATCAACAAATTCCATGAATTTCCATTTTGAATGAGACTTTGTTTGAATGACATACAACCATCTTGGCCTTCTTACACCATCAATTAGAAATGATTGGTTAATTTGAATAAGGAAAACATATGGCTCATCCGTCTTTGATAAAAATTATCATGTATTTGCGAGTACAAATCCATACTCATCAAATTGTAGTGTGGATGGTTGAATGCACTTACATTTTAATAATATAGGACTATTTTAACCATAGTCCACTTGAATAATTTATTGGATGAATCCAACATAAAATTTCTTATCACTTTCATGAAGAAATTCAGAACTAACAACACAATCACAATTTGTCTTTCCTTTTTCTTTTTCTTCCACTCTTAAATGACTACCATAGGCCCACATTCCACTAAAACACATAGCCCATAAATGTGGAGATTTTGAAAGTTCGCTTTCCTCCATTTTTATATCTTGACCTTCTTCTTTTGCATCACTGATTGTATTAGCAATTCATTCTTCAAGTTTTGGAAAAGAATAACCTCCAATCAAATCAGCATGACGTTTGCACCTTTGAGGTCGATGTTGCATCCAAGCTTGATTGTCTTCTTCATATTTTATACATAGAATATTAACGTACAAATAGTAAGATTAATAATATAAATGTGTAAATGCAATTGAATAAATAAATTATTGTGTATTTTTTTTTACTTGTGCCACTTATCGAACGAAGATTTTTTTTGAAGAATATAGGCATGTATCACACTCCTTTCTTGATGTGATAGCTTGAAGTGACATCCATTGCCTTCTAATACTTCACCTGCAACTCTCTCATCTTCATCATCATCCCATACACATCGATTGACATTTTTAAAATCCTTCATATATTTTGTGCAAAATCCCATGACCTCTTGCATTGAATATTCCTCAGACATGTTGCCTTCCAGTTTTTCCCTAGTACGAACAATTTTTTTCAAAACCTTCATATATCATTCTATAGGATACATCCATCTTGTTCTTACTTGGCCACAATGCTCTAGTTCACTTATATCTAATATTCACCAATTGGCGAAGATTCACCACTAAAGTTATCCATGTCCACCTTTGCTTCCTATATCATCTCCACATGTTGTGAACATCTCAGTCCATCTTTCATCCACCACCTCGACCACCTTAATGATTGTGATCGACTCTTCCTCATCAGCCTCATCTTCCCTGTCTCTCTCTTCACTCTCAGTCTCACAACCCAGTTTCCCCACCTTGCCACCCACCATTTATGTTGTCCCCTTGGTGTCAACTACTTTACCAAAGTCATTTGTTGCCTATTTGCAGAACATGCCTTAGGGGTTGTCTAAAATTTTGTTATCCTCAGAAGAAAAATGGTTAATGTCCCACTTGTTGCTGCTCTACCAACTCCTCCCCCTTCTATTGAGCCACCAAAAATGGAAGCAACCATGAAAATACGGGAGGAAATGAAGAAAAAAGGTAAAGAGAAACTTGAGGAAGCAGTTGCTGCAAGTGAAGAATCTATGGGATTTGATCAAGAGGATTATTATGAGCATGTGGATCAAGGATTGAGGATTATTGATTTAGATGAAGAGGTTTCAGATGGCGAAGGGTAACAAACTATGAAGGAGGGAGATCTGAGTAATTTTTTTGAAGAGCACCTCAAATTGGATGCATCTAATGATGAAACAGAACATGATAAAGGGAAAATGAAGAAGAATTACAAGAAACCAATCCAAGCAATGAGGAATTTCACTTAGAAAAGGAAGAAGACACCAAAAAATGAAGAAAAAGAAAATCTTAGTGAAAGAAATGTTGAAACAACTCAAGAAGGAGAAGATGAGCATGACTAAGGTAAGGGAATAATGTTGGAAGAAAGTTTGTTGAAGAAGAAAAGGATGTTGATGATGCTCAAAAGCATGGGGATAATGAGCCATTAAAGGATAAAGGAAATACCAAAAAAATACATGAATTCAACACTACATCCTCCAATCAATAGAAAAAATTTCCTTTGCGGCTGGAGCAACAATTGAAAGGTAAGGCTCTAGTATTGCAAGACCCAAAGCTCGTTTGGAGGAAATACTAGCGTACAATAAGGTGAAGCCCAAGGAGAAGAAGAAAGAAAATATTAAGTCACATATCACAACTAACATATCAGGCTCCCATGTCATACATGTGGCAACCCCAATAGTAGACAAGGATTCTAACACTATTTAGGCTTCAGATTATTAGGTGACATCCATCAACATTGGACCAACAACCAGAACTCAAAAGATAGATGAATTCCAAGGTTTTGTGTCCAATATTCTTAGCCAAATGGACAAGGATCAAGAAACGAAGATGAAGCTGAAAGAATAGGTAGTTAAGTTAAGAACCTTTATCCAGTAGTGGGTCACATCTGGGGATGAAGCTCCAAATGAGTCTCTCATGCCCACAATTGTGTTAAAGGAAGAAGTGAATAAAATGGAGAAAATGAAGAGTTAGACTAAGTCCACTAAAGATTGGATAGGTCAAGTGATCACCATTGGGGACAAAGCTATATGTGTTGGCATGGACATGCACAATAATTTTTGAATTTTGAAGAAAGAAATAGAAAAATAAATTGAGAATTGCAAGGCGTTCCCTGGATATTATAATATCACATGCCTGAAACTCCATGTTATGAAGGTATTGTCTGAAGACATTTTTCTACGAGAGAAAATTATCACTAAGGAGCAATTAGACCATCTTGAGATGTGGACCTTTGTAATTAACTTTCAAAGGGATGTTCTAGTCAAGGCATTGACGAACTTGCAGAATTTAGAGGCTCAAGTTACTAAGAATTTGGATGAATGCAATGAAGTTTTGGAACTGTTGGTAGGTGAAAAAATTATGTAGTGGAGCTAGATGTTGTGGCTGCCAAGTGGGCTTGGAGGGGCAACATTGAGAGTGGAGCTGCCAATAATTTATAGGGGGACTTTTTGGATTTTGCTACTAGAGCCCTCACTAAAGAAGAAAACATTTAGAGAAGGGCTACATGTGTGGCCTTACATGAGGAAATAATGGTAGAATGCAAAGAAATAGTGTTCAAAATTACCAAGGCTAAGTTTCCATCCAATGAAAAACTTGCCCCAGCCTTGGTGAATTTAATTAGATATGCTGGAAAAGAAAAATAAGTTGGAAATATTTTGATAGAGGACAAATATTTGTAGCTCCATCTAGAATACAGAATTAGTTACATCAAAGTGTGTGCTATAGTTTTATTTAATATTTTCTTGAATATAAATAGCATAAGAATATTTCATGTCTTCTTAGGTTCACGTGTGAACCAATTTTATATTGAGGAATATTGTAATTATATTTAATATGATGTAAACCCTAAGCATTAGTAAATTTGGGCCCTTGAATGTAATTTAATCTTGGCAATTGATGTGAATTGTAAAAACTATAAATAGTAGCTTCCTCTCATTTGAAAAGAGAGATGAATTGTTATAAGAAGGCATTTTGAAGCTCAAACAATGAAAAATATGGTCTGGGAGAAAAATGTATTGATGGATAATAGACCTATTTCCCTTGTTTCATTCAAAATGGTGTTACAAAGTGCAAATGAAGAACATTAATCAAATCTGGCTAAGATAGTAATCAAAATGCAGATATGGAAAGGGGAAAATGTTGTGTACCTTTCACCAAAAGTCACCTTTTGAAGCTCACTGAGGACTCATTTTCCTTATGCCAAATGGGTCCTAGCTAGGGTTTCTGGAAAATGCTTTCTGGGTTCTCTTTTGCTTAGTCTCAGTCCCAGATTCTAGGTGTTCACTGTCAGAAAGCCATAAATAAATTTTGTAGAAGATTTTTTATGATTTAACAAATTTTCTTGCAACTTTGAAAACTTTGCAACTTTCTTCAATTTTTCTCTTCAAATTATCTTCAACCTAAAATCTGTAATCACACATCAAAGAGAGAAAAATGTTGTTGGGCTAGGGAATGGGCGTTTGCCTTGGTCAAACCACGTTTTGGTAATTAAACCTTGAAATGAAATGAAAAAGCATGAAGGAATGATGAATGAACAAATAAATGTAACAACTCACCAAACCTTATTTGAAGCCTTGGAATACAAATCTACAAACTTGCATGAATTGGCCTCAATGAATGTAGCTCTTGATCATGAAACTTGATGTGAAACAATGCCATTGATATGCTTGATTATATCTTGAACACTACATCAACACATTAGCTCAAACAACATTCATGATGCAATAAATATTTGACATGATGGATGAATCTTAATTGCTTCAATAATCTTCAATAATTTTTACATTGAATGCCTTGAAATGCTCTTGAATTCTCTCTTGAAATTCTAGGACCATAGCTCAAAAATATAGCTTGAACTTAGTGAAATAACCTTGTATTTATATATATCTTAAGATTAATTCCTAAAATTCTAATATCAAAAGCCGAATTGAATTATAGATTTGAAATCATTAAAATACTACCAAAAACATATTTCAAAGGGGGGTCCTAGGTCTAAGTGAGAACCCATTCACCATAGGGAAAATGGGTCCTAGGCCACTTACCTAGGACACACATCGATCAATGTTAAACATTATTTAAAAATAGGGTCATAGGTCTAAGTGAGGACCCATTCGTCCTATGGAAAATGGGTCCTAGGACACACATCTTCCAAAGTTAAGTGTTGTGAAATGGCATTTATGAATGCCAGGTTTTATCCCTCAAAATTTTCATTTAATTAGGCTTAGATTTGAATTAAAGAGGCCAATTAAGGAAAATTAATTTCAATCGGTTAATAAATCCCTATATTAATTTGAAAGTGTAAAGGTACACCTTACAACATAAAAAAAGGCACAATTAAGTCCATTTCAATAAAAATGGCCCTAAACTTAATGTGAATATGAAAAACATATCACAACACTAAATTAATGCATAGTTAGGTTCAATTCATTATTAATTATTCCCAAATTAAGTGTGAAAAAGTGATAGTTTTTCCTACACTACAAAAGCAATATAAAGGAAGGCATTGAAGTGTTAGTGAATTCCTTGTGTGCTCTTAATTTCTGAATGATTCCATCTTTCAATTTAATTTAGTGTTCAGTTTTTAGCTTTATTAGTTAATGTTCAGTTTTAATGGTGACAAAGTGTTAAGGTATTTGATGCACTTCCAGGTCATAATTTTAGTGGTTTACTGATGGTAAATTGCTGTGTAAAGTTAGTATGAGCTTACTCTTTTTAATGCACTCAAGTTCAATTGTGTATGTTCATGCTTCATGTGTTAATTTCACGTTTTGAAAATCTAAAGACAACCTTGGGAGATTGCATTGGTTCTGTGATACTGTAGAAGTTTCTTGGTTATCTAGAGCTTGGTTTTGGGAGTCCGTCTATCTTAGCACCTACCATTTATATTGTTTTCCTT
Organism: Sequoiadendron giganteum; assembly: GCA_007115665.2. NCBI lineage: Eukaryota > Viridiplantae > Streptophyta > Pinopsida > Cupressales > Cupressaceae > Sequoiadendron > Sequoiadendron giganteum. The sequence goes on from CM021108.1 coordinate 320,267,150, forward strand.
AGTTTACAAAATTAGAAACACTCTCTCAACCCTTAATCTTATGATATTTCTTTAAAAATCGGTGTTAGTTTAGGATAAGGGCATCACTTACATTGCTAAATTTGGTGATCACATTGTTTTATATTTCAAAAGGGTTTACTTTTATTCTCATATCTTACAAAACCATTGCCATAGACCCATAATTTTTAGTCTTTATTCTACCATTAATACTCTTTTTGATTAACAACATTACACATTACCACTGAGTTGTTTATGCATTCTCAAGACTCGACATTAGAGACCTTGGGGTTATTTTTTGAAGTTAGTTTGCAAGAAGTTACCTTTCAAGAGAGATAGAATACTTTTGTTTTATCTATGTTGTGCAGTGCTAAAAAACTCATCAGTAGGCCCCTTTTCTCTTTATGTGATGTGATCACCTCTTGAGTTGTGTGGGTCCCTTCTACCCTTTTGTAGGTGCATAAGAAGAGGCTCCACTTTTCCTTTTCTTTCCTTTTTATGATTTTTTAGAAATAGGGGTTTCTGGTTTGCCCTTTGCTATGGGTTTCTCAATGGAGGCTACAGGTTGTGTTTCCTGCTAGCCTTGCTCTTCTAAATCTCTCATGTTGCAGGTAGGTGACACAATATGGGAGCTGGAGGGCATTTCCCTTTCTGGAATAATAGGTTCTTCCATTATTTTTGGAACAAAAATTTCTTCAAGGATACTATTGATATCATTACAATTAAGAAACATTTCCCCAAAAACATTTGGAAATTGAGTCCTAAGACTCCTATTTATCAACAATGTAACCAAACAAAAATGAGGCAATGTTATATTGTTTCTTTTCCTTTTTAACCCAAATGACATTCTCTAACATATGATACAAGAAATTAGGAACATTTACATGCCTACCATGGTGAAGATGACTTAACAGTTTAAAATGAACTATGTATAAAAAATATTGTTTTTTATCACATGTCAAATACTTAACTACATAGGAAGCAACTGAAGCCCAAATCCAAGGTAAAGACAATCATTTAGTACCTTGAGAATAGGAACCCAGGTTTTCTCGTAGCTATCTGAATTCATTCTTTGCAAGAATAGCATTTTCCCTAATTGGAAAATCTTCTCCTATCCTTGTAAATCCAAATAATTCAATAATGATAGCTTCAAAAGCATCTACCCTTAAGCCCCTAATAACTGCTTCATCATTCTATAATGTGGCTGCAAACTATTGGGTCATAACTTCATTAAATTTTGTGAGCATCATAAAATATTGTACCTAGCCAGCTTACTGGAAAACGAGAAAAAATAGCTTGTCCTCCAATAGCTGGTCATGAGCCAGTGGTTCTCTACATATTATATAACCTCCTATGGTATGCTTCAGTAATTGAACTCCTCAATTCTACCTTGTTCTTGTTCCACCACCTCAATTAACCACTTCTACTATGCTAGAATGTTGTTTTGTTCAAATGCACCTTTCAATTCATCTTTTGAGAACTTTCCTCTCCTCTAAACTTTGTGTATTTTGAAAATGGAGGAAAACAACATAAAGGTTTTGTAGAGAGTTTTTGAAGACCAAGAAAACTAAGGAATATCCTCCCCCAACTAAAGATACTAAGTGTCCTCACTTAGTGTGTGCAGTTTTGGTGGAAGGTTATATGAAAAGTAGTGGAAAATTAATTAAGATATGTAGCATGCATGAATGAAATATAAACATATAGAAAAATCAATAATCAACTATGTTAATTATAATAAGTTAACGTGTAGTGTACCTATAGGAATTGGTTGAAATGAAATTCAACTTTTGTGAAGTAATTGACGACCATGTGCAACATGATTTGAAGTGACTTTTTGTGATTGCAATGAACTTTGTGTAATGGTAATTTGAAATGAATGATAGCATATATGTGACATATGAAAAATTATGGAATGAAAAGGCTATAGAATGTACAAAATAGGTGATGTGAGATTAATTGCATGGGACGTTATAATCGATAAGGGTGGTAGGATTGCTATGTGTGAATGAATGTAATAAGTTGTACGTAATGAAAATGGAATATGTATGGTTGTATGTATGAAAGGATGGGTTATGAAGTGATAGATATGCAATTATTATAGATGGTAATATGAAATGATTGATAGACAAGTACTACAGGTGCATGTAGTAACAAGTCCCTTCTATAAGTTTATTTCCTAGAGGCATGATGCTGCAGGTCCTTGTTGCTTCTACAACTATCTCAAAAAATGAATATTGTTGATTGTCACCTATGTAGTGTGTGCATGTGAAATACATGAGAAAATTATACCTATGGAATATTATTGGGCAAGCTGTGTAGCTCTTCTACTAATTTATTTGTAGAACTAGTTGTCTATGTTGTTGGATTTTCACTTACAAGTTCAAATTGTTGTTGTAATGTAAGAAGGAAGTCATCCTTGTACAATGGTTTCTTATGAAGCTTTGATCTATGTACATTAACTAGCAATGAGAATCTTACTTCATCAATTTTTTTTAGTTGAACTACTCCATTTAGGAATACTTGTTTTATCTCATATGATCCAAGCCATTTGGTTTGCAATTTTCCTTTGTAATATTTACAACTAGTCATAAAGCATAGCTCAATCACCTATAATAAATTATTTTATCTTAATAAATCGATCATTTCAATGGATTCTTTTATTTTGGATAAATTTAGTGTGGTGTATGGCTTCCATTCCGATTTCATCCAGGGCATTCAAGTTATGCAATCTCTCTGGCTATGTTGTTGACAAATCCATGCCCAGTTTGACTGTTGTCCTCAATGTTTTATACTCAAATTATATAGGAAGTACTGATTTCTTACCATACACTAGTTCATATGGTGTAAAGCATGTTGTGGTCTTCCAAGTTTTTCTACAAGCCCAAACTACCTTAGGCAATCTAGCTACCCAATCCTTCCTATAAATATTCATTGTCTTTGTGAGGATGTTTTTCAATTTCCCTGTTGGTGATTTCCACTTGCCTATTTTCTTGGGGGTGATAAGGTGTAGACTTCCTATGTTTGATCTCATATTTTTGAACCAATTTTTTGATCAAATCTGGTGTAAATTGGGGTCCTTGGTCTATGAAAATTTATATTGGAGCTTCATATCTTGTGAATATGTCTTCATAGAGAAACTTTGCCACATTCCTATCTCTTGCAAACTGTAAAGCCCTAACCTCTACCCATTTAGTAAGGTAATGTGTGTAGGCCAATATGTACTCTTTATTGTTTGATGTTGGTGAAATGGGGCCAATAAAGTTCAATCCCCATTTGTAAAATGGTACTATTGCTAATTGTGGTTGTAATTATATTTCATCTATTTTTGTTGGCCTTCCCATTCTTCGACATCTATCACAACTCCTGGTATATTTCACTACATCCTTATAAAGAGTTTTCCAATAATATCTAGTATTGAGAATTTTAAGAGTTGTTCTCTTTGTTGTAAAGTGTCCCCCTTAAGGTTCATCATGACATTCTTAGAGAATATCATATAATTCATCTTCTCATTATGTTGTTTGGTCTTGTGTAGAATAAGTATCCAACTATCCATGAGTAGGGAAAAATCTTGTGAACTAACTGCCTCTTCTCTCTTGGAGAGAAATGGGGTGGTGTTTATCCTACTATAAGATAGTTGGAAATATATGCATACCAAGGTGTATTAAGAGATAGAGAAAATAAATTATCATCTAGGAATGAGTCATCAACAACATATTCTTCTAATTTGGTTAGTATTCTAGATAGAAAATTTTCCACTACATTTGCTTTACCTAACTTATCCATAATGGTAACGTCAAATTATTGAAGTAATAGTAACCACCAGACAAGCTTGCCACCAATCAGTGGTTTGTTCATGAGATACCTAATTATTGTATGGTTAGTGTGTATGAACATTTAATACCCTATAATTTAATGTTTGAATTTTATTATTGCATAAACTACTATCAACATCTCCTTTTCTATCACTGTATAGTTGAGTTCTACCCTTTGAAGATTTTTGTTGATGTAATATATGGCATACTCTTTGTTTCCTTCTTTCTATCCAAGTACAACTCCTATGGAAAAATTTGAAGCATCTATATGGATATGGAAAGGTACACTCCAATTTGGTCCTCTCAAGACAAGGGTTTTGGTTAATGTTGCCTTGAGTGCTTCAAAGGAATGTTAACAAGCAATTGTCCATTCAAATTCTACATCTTTTGATAGTAAGACAAATAGTGGGGCTGCAAGTTTGCTAAATTCTTGGATGAATCTCTTGTAATACCTAGCATGTCCAAGGAAACTTCTAACATCCTTTTGTTTTTGAGGCATAGGGAGTGTTGATATCACCTCAATTTTGTTGGGGTCTACTTGATTTCCTTCATTTGACATAAAATTTCCTAATACAATCCCCTCAGTCATGATCATGTAGCATTTATCATGACTCAGGGATAGGTTATTTGCGACACCTCTTTAGTACCTTCTCCAAATTACCAAGTGCTTCATCATAGGTATTACCATAAGTTGTGAAATCATCCATGTAAACCTCCATGGAATCATATGAAAAGTCTAAGAATATGCTCAATACTTCCCTTTGGAAGGTGGTTGGTGCATTGCCTAGCCCAAATGGAAAGAAAAATAAGAATATGTACCCCAAGGGCATGTGAAAGTTGTCTTATCTTGGTCTTCTGGGGCTATCTTGATTTTATTGTAGCCACTAAATTCATCAAAAAAGGAAAAACACTTTGTTCCTGCTAATGAATCAAGTACTTGGTCAATGAATGGGAGTGGAAAATGGTCCTTCATAGTTGCAACATTCAATTCAAAATAGTCTACACACTCTCCATTTCCCTCTTTTCTTAGGAATAATTACTAAGGGTGACTACATAAGGAAGCTAAGGTAGTGGAACAACTTCCTACACTAATCTCAAGAGTAGGATAATGCAAAACTCTTACAGATATTTAATAATTACAAGAATTTAAATAGAAATAAACATAAATATCACTCATACCACAACACAATGATTTATGTGGGGAAAACCCTTTCAAGAGTAAAACCCCACACTCCAAAAGTCGCCCAATATATTATTGAGAAATCACAATGATTATAATATACTTGCAAAGCAAGCTTCTCACAGGAGTATCACCAACTAGAGATCCAGAGGCAACACGACCGCTATCAGACTCTCAAAATACATCATAATACACAACCGTAATACAATACCCTCATAAAATAGGGTTACATTTTAGGGAAAGATAAGCTAATAAAATATTGACCGTCAAATCTAAGACCTAATGATGAATGGTCTATATTTACAATAATAAAATATATTAAAAAATTCCTTTCAAGGGCATTGCCCCCAAGCCCCCTAGCCAAGGGGACTTGCTGGGGGATCCCCCCGCGCCCCCCATCATCATCATATGAAAATTACCTTATGTATCAACAATAACTTATGTAATTACAAGGTTGAGACATATTTTCTCAACAAATATCCCACTTGTTGAAGACCTTACAAATACAACGAGAGGGTGTATAAGCATCATCTCTTAATTACTGGAGGCCGAAAGGCCCATTAAGTTTGAACACCATCTAAACTTATTTATTCTCATAGGCTTAGTTAAAGAATCAACAACATTCATCAAATTCTCTACCTTAACCAGCTTCACCCTGTCATCTTCGACCATATCTCTAAAAAAAATGATATTGTACATCAATGTGCTTGGTCCTAGCATGAAATGTTGGGTTCTTGGCTAGACATATCACACTCTAATTTTCACAATAAATTATCACTACACCTTGTTGAATTTCAATATCTAAAGATAGTCTCTTAAGCCAAATGGATTTTTTACAAGCATGAGTAGCTATCATATACTTAGCTTTAGTAGTGGACAAAGAAACCACAACTTGTCGCTTACTCATCCAACTAATTGCACCACCAAATAAAGTAAACACATAAGCATTGGAGGAATGTATGTTATCAACATCACTTGCCCAGTCTGAATCCACATAACCATGATTATCTAGGGAAATCTCATCTTCAGTCATATTGCTATGATAACACACAGAATAATCTGAGGTACTGTACAAATATTGGAAGACTCTTTTAACTACATCCCAATGAACTCTACCAAGATTAGACATATATTTGGAAATAACTCCCACTACTTGGGCAATGTCTAGTCTTGTAAAAACCATAGCATACATCAAGCTTCCAACTGCACTCTGGTAAGGCACTCTGCTCATATCTTCCATCTCTGATGGAGATGTTGGAAAATCTGAAATAGATAACTTTGTTCCAACTGAAACAAGAACACATAATGGTCTACAATCTTACATATTAAACCTCTATAAAATTGAATTGACATACTTACTTTGGCGAAGACATAGCTTTCTATTCACTCTATGTCTTTTAATTTCCATCCCAAGAATGTTTCTAGCTACACCAAGTTATTTCATTTCAAATTTAGTAGCAAGTTGATATTTCAATTCTAAAATCATACCTCTCCCTCTACCAATAAATAACATATCATCAATATATAGTGCAATAAATAGGAAACAATCACCATCAATTTTATAATAACCACAATAATTTGATTTAGAATGCTCAAATCCCAAACTCAACACATATGTATCAAATTTCTAGTACCACATCCTAGGACTCTATTTTGAACCATACAAATATTTATTCAATTTGCAAACCAATTTAATTTTACCTTTCACCATGTAGTGCTCTGGCTATGTCATATAAATATCCTCCTCCAAGTCACCATGAAGGAAAGTAGTTTTCACATCCATTTTCTCAACCTCTAAATCATAAGCAACAACAATACAAAGAAAAAATATAATGGATTCCATTTTTGCAACAGGAGAAAATATCTCACCATAATCAACACCCTTAACTTGAAAGAAGCCTTTTGCAACCAACCTTACTTTGTACTTCTCAATACCTCCATTTGAACCAATCTTTCTCTTAAACACCCATTTACAACCAATAGGTTTTCATCCTTCATGCAATGGTACAAGATCCCATGTATCATTATTTTTTAAAGTTTCCATTTCTTCATCCATAGAAATCTTCCAGGATTTTGCATCATTCATACCTCACACCTCTTCTACCGATCTGGGTTCATCCATGTTAGTATTCAAAGAAAAAATATATCTCCAATCATCAAGTGAATACCTTTCATCTGGTTGTCCATGCCTTGTAGACCTCCAAACGAGTTGAGTTGGAGGTTCTTCCTCCTCTTCTAAAGATTTAGAGCTAAATGAGTTCTCAACTTCTTGTCTAACCATGGGTCTCGATTCAAGTTTCTCAAGTGTAGAAGGAAATTGAATCACATCTTCCTATTTACTTTGTTCTGGCTATAATGTAATAGAAGAAGGCTTAGTTTTTCTAAAAATAACACTTCTACTATGTATTACCTTTTGTGCAACAAGATCCTAAAGCTTGTATCCTTTCACACCATAACTTTATCTGATGAAGATATATTTCACAACCTTGTTCTCCAACTTTATTTTCTTCTCCTTTGGCACATGGTGCATATTCCTCACAACCAAAAACTATAAGATGTCTTAATAAAGGCTTGTGGTGCGACCATGCCTCTATAGGTGTCTTATCAACAAGAGTTGATATAGGAGGCCTATTAATCAAGTAATAAGCAGTGGAAACAACTTCAGTCTAAAACCTTTGTTCTAGACCAACACCACCCAACATACTCCTAGCCTTGTCTATTAGTGTTTTATTTATTTATTCTACAACTCCATTATGTTGTGGAGAATACATAGTCTTATTTTCTCTATGAATACCACAATCTTTATAGAATTTGTCAAAATCATTAGATAAAAATTCACCACCATTATCAGTCCTCAAGCATTTTAATTTCTTTCTAGTCTGCAACTCAACCCCATTGCTTTAAATTCTTTAAATCAACTGAAAACTTCAGATTTACTCTTTAGAAATTATACCCATGTCCTTCTATTGTAATCATCAATAAATGAAACATAATATGTGGATTTACCAATTGAAGGCATATATATTGGACCAAACACATAAGAATGAATAATATTCAATCTATTACACCACAAGATTTATGATAACTCAAGTAAAATTGAACATGGTTTTTTTTCCATAAATATAATGCTCACAAAAATCAAATTTAAGATTACAATAAGATAACCCTTCAACAAGGTTTATATTTTTCAAGGTCTTTAGACCCTTTTCTCCAATATGGCCAAGTCTCTAGTGCCATAAAATAGTTTTCTCTATAGGTAACTTGGTTCAGAAGAAAGAGAACCCTTGGGTACTCAAAATCCATGACCATTTGCTAAAGGTGAAACCCTCACTTCTTCCATAGAATTTATTTTCATAGAAGTACTATTGCACTCAATAGTGCATGCATCAAGCTTATGCAATGTGCCATATCTGACACCTCTAGCAATCACCATAGAACCTTTGACCATCTTGCATACTATATCAAAAATACTACTTGTAAACCTATATCTATTAGTTTGCTCACAGATAAAAAAATTCATGCTAAACTAGGGATATGCAACACACCATTAATCCTTTTTATTCTACCATCAGAAAACTTGATTTTAACTTTACCATGACCAAAAATGTTTAAATGAGAATAATCACCCAAGTACACCTTACCTCCATCAAATTCCTCTTATTCAAAAAACCAATCTCTAATAAAAGTCATATGGAAAGATGCACCTGAGTCAATTAACCATGCATTATTAACTGCACAAGTTGCCAAATTTGCAATGAATTCATTACCATCTTCCTTCTCAAACTCATAATCAGAGTCAATTTTATTATTTTTCTTCTTTTTCTTCTTCTTTTCTTCTTTGCAATCCTTATGAACATGTCTAGGCTTACTACAGTTCCAACAAATAACTTTGGACTTTCAAGGAGACTTAGATCTCCCCTTGGACTTGGATTTTTCACACTTCTCATTCTTCATTCCTTTTTCCTTAGGTCTTCCTCAACAATTCAAGGACTCCTTGGCACCGATGGATACCTTCCTCCTCGTCTCTTCAGAAAGAAAAGAACCCACCACATCTTCAGTCTTCAATATAATAGAAGTACTCCCAATAGCCATAATAAGAGGATCCCATGAATCAGGCAAAGAACAAAGTAGGACCTACCATTTCTCTTCCTCATCCATTTTGACACCAACTATTTCCAATTGAGCCACCAACATATTGAATGCTTCTAGGTGGTTTATAATTTGTCCACCCTCTTCCATTCTCAAGGAGTACAATTTCTTCCTCAAGAAAATCTTTTTCACTAAATATTTGGCTTGATACATGTAACATGCCAATTGTTTACACAAGAAAATTTCCTAGGTTTTAACCTCAAGTAAATTAACTATGTCCCATTCCCATTGCAATAAAAAAATTATTTTCCAAAAGAGAACATTTGAGCATATATGACAAAAAATTCCAAAGGATTCCATTTCCAAAATATAATTCACGTATTATAAATTTTCCCAAAGATTGTATACAAGATACATACATGGCTCAACTGAGCTTCATAATAATAGATATCCAAATGGTCCAAGAGAAACTCTTTTCAAATCTCAGTCGCCATTTGTTGAGGAGAAGGATCACTCATCCAATTTTTTGCCAACCATAGACTCAAATGTGGTCCCCCACACATCTATCATCTGATAGATGGCCCTACTCTTCAATGAAAGAATCGGTAAGGTAACCTCATAATTACAACCTTTCTAAGCTTAGTGTTGTGCCCTATATAACTAGAACTTGTATACCACTACAATCTTGTACTAGCATGCATAAAGGAACATAATTAATTGACAGTGTAGACAAGGAAAATTACATGAGTTCGGCCAAAGTATTCTTCACTCAGTGCTTATGTTGAAATTTTTTCCTTTGCAAACTCAGAAGTGCACTTGAAAAATCTGCCTGAGTGACCTACTTTAGAAGGTTGTAATTTGAATCCAATTGATTTTCGCTCCAAACCCCTTGGTGGACCCACTCAAGTGACATATTTGAACATGCATGTCAATTTTCAACTTCCCATGATGAGTTTTGATAGTGTTTTGAAAAGCGAAGCTGGAGGGTTCTAGTGTTGTTTTGTTGTTTGAGAACTTTTTGTCCTGTGAGGTGGCCTCCCATTCGAGTTTATATTTCACAACTGAATCATTTTCAATATGAATGGATTGTTCCTTCCTATTCTCCCCACATTCATGTGCTCCCCTGTCTGATTTCATGACTTGATGACCAAATTTGCTATTTTTTCGAGATCAAAATCAAATGCAGTTTGTTCTGATTTTGCAACTGCATTTTTGACAATGTTTCAAGGTGGTCAACTTTGACCCCTAATATCTCAAGAAGATTTATGCCTCAAGGAAATCCCTCTTGCATGTATACTCAGTGTACCTAAGAGAGCTTGTGTTTCCAGTGGCTACTCCCCAAATTTTGATTTGGTATTATGTGATATAAAATATGTGTATCAAAAGGATAAATCAAACCTCACAATCAATGAAACGTATTACATTAATGAAATTGAAATAACAAAACAAGTTGCTACAAATATTCATTCAAAATTGTTCCATTTCTCTCTAATCTTAGGGATTTTCTAATCCATGCTCTCAGATTTGTATGTTGCACATGAATTTATCATATGGCCACCTAAGAAATGAGATGATATACAAAATGTAAGACTATATGCCTACATTAAACATGATTGTGGACTGTGATATATAATGTTGAATGGTAGATGATATTCTACTAAATTTCAAAATGATTGCTAGGATTAAGATTGAAATTTAAATGAAATGCTATGAGAAATACTACAAAACTAATGCAATAACTAAGATTCTATAAAGGAAATTTTCCATTATAACACTACTTCAAATCAAATGCTAAAATGCAAGACTAAGATGTTATGATAATGCTCTATAATGCAATACTAATTTCTATAGAGTAATTTTATGCTCCATCTCCTATATCAAAGTTGTAAATGAGCCTCCTATTTATAGATTTTACAAGGCAGCAAGTGAGGTGGTAGGATTCAACGGTCGAGGTTATGATCCAAAGAGATCAACGGTAGAAAGTGAGGAAGTTGGAGGGAATCATGGAAGAAGTTCCAAGTGTGAAGGAGAATCAAATGGGAAGAGAAGCCATGTGTCCCAAAGTTTGTTGCAAGTTGTTGATGAAAAAATCCAAATTTACAAATTAGAGATATTTAAATTCATGAGACACATGTTGAGGTGGTAGATGAGGTGGAAGGAGGTTAGAAGAATATGTAGAAATGTGACAAATTTGAATTAAAAAATTCAAATTTAAATGAGAGGGAATCAATCAAATAAAAAAATAATTTAAATTTGTTTATTTAATTCAATCTAGAGGAAAATTATTTTAGATAGAAAGAATTAAGAAATGAACTATATAGATAAATTTTGCAATTTATTTATAAGTAGAGGAATTAGGATTTATTAATTAAATAACGAGTATTTAATCAATTTTCTCTGGACCGTTTTTAGGCGTATACATTTTGCCCCTCTTTGAAGTGATGTGTTTACACATTGCTTCAAAGAAAATTTTGCTGAATTTTTTTTTTGATGCACCAGACGTTGGTTTTCAGGTGATGATGGATATATGCCCCCTCAGGAGATAAATCCGTGAATTTTTAAATTTTTGATGATTTTTTGAAATTTTTTATGATAAAATAATTTATCTCCCGAAAAATTGATGTTGAACCTGCCATAGTTTATTAATTGATTAAATAGCCCTTTTGAAAATAAAATAAATCAATCCCATTTAATTACCCATTTAATCACCCACTTAAAAGGTAAAAAGAGGTGAAAGAAGCTCATTTGTGCATTTCCAAGTTTGAAAATTTGAGAGATTGAGCAACTTTGAGCACTTTGGAGCAAAATGATGATCCCCATTTAGACACATCGATTCGAGCATGTGCAATGTCACAACTGCCTGACAACATATGGACCTCTAGTATGTATTTCTAAAAACCTCTTTTTGTAAAATTTGAAATGATTTTCCCACCTTTTTTAAACTTTGAATTATGTGTTTACGCGTTGTAGCAAATCCATGGCCTGATGTAGCGCATAGGTGACCTATTTTAGCGCATAGGATTAGATTTTTATCGCATGCATAACCTGATGTAGTGCATAGGTTAAGAGTTTTAGCGCACTGGATGTTTAGCACATTAGGTTAATTAAGTAGTGCATCAGATGAATTAGCACATACATGAGATTTTTTAGCACATGCATTAAAAGTTTCATCCATTAATTTGGTGCATGTGTGGACTGTTCTAGTCCATAGAAGAAATTTTCTAGTGTATCCATGTTTTGGCGCATAGAACCACTGTTTTGGCGCATCCATGACATAATTGAGGAACTTTGAGTTTTCTCCTTGTGTTGGATGTTTTTTTATCACGCCAGCCTTTGATTTGATATTGATTGATAATGTTGATAGATTAAATGATGATTGATCTCATGATAGGCGAGATTCAATGATTGATTGATGATGATTGACCTCATGATAGGCGAGGATCAAAGATAGATAGATTGATTGACTTCATGATAGGCGAGGTACATTGATAGATTGATTGATTGACCTCATCATAGGTGAGGTGCATTGGTAGATTGATTGATTGATAGGTTGATTGATGTGTCATTGATTAACAAAATTAGTGAGTTTTCAATTTGTGATGATGATAGGAGAGTGATTTAGGAGTCCTCATGTCTCAAGAGCGCTTCCCACGGACCTGGGAGTTGATTCCCTATTTGAGCCAGGCTGAGTGAGATATTATTGAGAAATGTGGGTTATCATTATTGATTGATATGCCCCAGATTAGGATTAACCGAGGACTTCTGACAGCTTTAGCAGAGAGGTGGCATAGCGACCACAACACTTTTCACCTAGCCACTGGTGAGATGACTATAACGCCAGAGGATGTATATTGGATCTTACGAATTCCATTGGTGGGGTAGATAGTTGTTTATGATCAGGCCGAGGAGGGAGGCACAAATGATTTATGTATAATCTTCCATGATAATCAGATCAGTGGGCATGAGCTACCTTAGTAGGAGATGTATGAGAGTTATGCCTCGTTACCTTCTGTACTTGCTGGTTTTGTTGGTGGTTTCCTATGTCCTGACTGTAGGTCAAAGGGACTATCTATTGGTTAGGGTCATACATTGGAGCATATTATTCTACAGGGGACTTGATATGCCTAGGGTTCATGCATGCTTTCACATTTATATCATGATCTTCATCAAGTAGTCTATCTTGGCGCTGCCAGTCTATCCACGGGGGTGGCATTGTTACAGACCTGGGCATGGGAGCACATATCGATGACATGACCAGTGGTAGACAGGTTTTAACCGATTGGAAGACCATGTGTATATGGATACAGAGGACCAATTGTCCAACATAAGCTAGACAAACTAGAGTACTAGAGGAGAGTGTTGGATGACCTTGATACTGTGACATGGCGATCGTACCTGGATTGTGAGTAGTGGGTAGAGGACCATCTAGAGATGCCTTATGTGTGTACAACTAGATACTTGATTGGACAGATGTGATTTGTGATTAAGAGGTTTCTTCTAGGTAGAGTGCAGGGCATGCCCCAAGGAGTGGTCACATATGCCCAGAGATACCACGAATACCTGAGTGGGGACCCCTCTTGTCATATGATGCAACTTACCAAGAGTATTATGGATTATGATCGCTAATGTGGGAATATCATCCAGAGATTATAGAGGTTGCTTTGTCAGAGGATTACGCTCAGTACTTTTTTACACATTGCTTTCCTAGGATATCTAGCCCCGACGAGCCAGTGCCAGCTTTGGACGACGATGAGGAGAGGTCACCTAGACGGAGGAGAGGTAGGGGTGATGGAGATGAGGGTGGGGATGGATGAGGAGATGATGGTGGGGTGGAGGAGGCAGAGATGGTGGGGGTGGAGGAGGCGAAGATGCTGGTGGTGGTGACAGAGCAACATTTGATGTGAGGGATGTTATGGTACCTCATCGAAGGAGATCTCTGGTGGCCAGAACACAATGTGTATAGATTGGGGTGATCTCACAACAACAACATACATAGATAGTTGCTTTACAAGTGTAGGTTCAGACACTATATGGACAAATGGCAAAGGTGCAAGCATTATTAGCATAGGCACAAGCACATGTTACTACTTTGACGACGGAGAGGGATGCCGCTAGACAATAGGGTGAGCAGGTAGTGGCCTTAGCTAACATATTGCAGAAAGTGGCAAAGGGGACCACTATAGGTGATATGATGAGAGAGGTCACACAGGTCACCAACGAGGTTGAGTACTACAGAGGTTGGTATCATGCAGTTGTGCCATTACAGAAGAGGGTGAGCTATGCACAGTCTAGATTAGCATACAACCAGTCTCGGACCACTAGCATGGGTGTGACACAACCACCATGCAGAAAGATATTGATCTGGACCCAGGTATAGGTGCACCCGGTGCAATTCCATCAGGTGGTGCTGCAGGAGGCCTAGCAAGACCAGCGAGGTTTAAGGGGAGAACCTCATAGCTCTATTTGATTGTACTTGATGGATTTTGAGACATTTGATGTATACACTGATTTGGTTGAGATATTATGATACTGCCACATTTTTTATGATGTAGCTCTTCATAGTCTGATATCATTTTTATGCTTGACGTTATTATTTTGAGATTATATGAGATGCAATGGTGATTAGTGATCTACGTGTTTGTCTATATGTGTTTATGATGGATGCCTTTAATTTCTATATTCTATATGTTATGTGATGTTTATATGCTTATGTCGTGATCATGTATGGATGCAATGATGATATGTTAATGATTATGACATGATTATGTTATGGATGCAATGATGATATGTTAATGCATATGGATGATTCTAAATTTTTTATGGATGATGTTTTATGATGTGGGATGGATACAAATGAAATGGGATGAAATTTATATTTGTATTTTCTTGATGCAAATGTATGATGTTGCTACACTATATGAGATGAATTTTGATAATGCAAATGTGATGCAATTTATTTATTTATTTTGTTTTCTAATGTAAATATTATGATGTAGCACATGGATGGATGTATGATATGCAAATGATTATGAATCTACATGAGAATGGTATATTTTTGTTAATGTCAAGTATACTCAATCCATTTAATGATAGAGATAACATCACTTGAAAATTGTTCCAGCCTTGGAAAATCCTAAAATACAGATGCAAAACTAGTATGGATGCAATCTAATCTACTATGCGGATCTAAAAATGCAAGGTTGTCATTCATAGTAGTTGATTTGTTGTGCTTTTCATCAGCATTGAGCCTTTATTATGTTGAAAGTTAGTACAAACATCGATGGTATAATTAGACCATGATGACTTGAGTACAACTTCCATACAACTTTCGTTGAGGTTTGATAGTGCAAGATAACACAAGCATCTAGGTATAATTTGACCAAGATGACCTGAGAATCACTTGCATAAACAGACAAGAGTTAATTGTTTTCCCATGCAAATTCAAAATGTCATCAATGATACTTTGTAGAGCATGTCCTGCGACAATTTGCACAGTAGTAATGATTGACTCACAAACAAAAAACATAGAAAAATATCATTTTCCTTCCTAGCTCCTCTAGTTTAGGACCTCATCGAGGTACTCCAGAGAAATGATAACAACAAAAAAAAAAAAAGATAGTTGAACATATGTATTAAAGTGATCAGACCATGATTCAAAAGATTATCATCCAGTGAGATTTGATTTATTTGTCTTGATGTTGATTTGGATGGTTGATTGTTTGATTAATTATGATTGATGTTCAATTTGATGTTTAGCGTGATTGCTGTTTTTGCCAGGTTGTCTTTTATGTTGTTTGTCTATTGTTTTAAGCTCAACATGGTTTGCCCCCAGTGAGTTCAAATTTTCCCCTAGTGAGACACAAACCAATTATTACGAATATGCACATTGATAACCAAGCCAAGGTGGGAGAGGACCGCAATAGTTGGATATGTTCATGAAGCTCATTTTATGATAACCATGTATGCGTTATAATAGCAAAAGCAGACGGCCAACACACGTTCCAATAGATGGAGAAGCCAACTCATCACAAATAGAATCTGTCTTCCAGGTTTTCACTACTTGTTTTTATTGCATTTTTTCAGATTTTCAGATTTTTTTTTTGCCATTACCAAGACGCCTATTTGCCAGGTTTTCATCAAGGCGATGATTTTTTTTCACTTTTTTTGTATTTTTTCCTTTTTTCCTTTTTTTGTATTTCTTCAGGACATTTTCTGATTTATTTTTTTAGGACATTTTTCTTATTTTTTTGTATTTCTTTGAAATGGTGACTGGGTGAGTTTTAATTGGCCTTGAAAAGGTGCAGTTGCAAAAAAGTCCAACTAAGTGACTTTGGCATTTAATATCTTGCACTTGTAAACCTGTTTTTCTGAGTTGTTTATTGCACTCCATTCTCGGGTCAAATTTCTACATGCCTACAAGTTTTCATAGCTTCAGGAGGTCGTTTGACCAGTTTCCCAGGGCGATTCTAGAGACAACTTGACCAGTTTTGACCAATGTGCAAATATGTCAGAAAGCAAATTTTAATGACAACCCACTTTGTCTTTTCATCTCAGATGTATTCAAAAGTTTTCTCATGTCAATTTGGGTTTAAACTTGTTTGAAAACATTTGTGTTTTAGTCAGGCCCACATGGGGCCCAACATGCTTTACATAATTGTGAAACTGTGAATCTTGCATTGTGGCAACTATTTCAAATAAATTACTTTCAATAGGTCAACATGTGGAGGAGTGCACGATTATAATTGCCCTCAGGGGTTTGGAGGAAAAGTAGGATCCATCTTTTCTAGGTCATGCCATCAAGTGGATAAGGATGTTGAACAAGGGATAACAAGTTTGAAGATGCCAATGCTAATATGTTGAATGAATTTTTTGATAAAATGTTCCGAAGAGATGATCAATTTTTATTTAGTGTCTTTTACAGCAAAGGAAAAATATGTATGCAAATGTGGAAGCATTGCATATAGAAAAATATTTTACAAAGAACCTTAATGAAATGCTATATCATGGAATGAGGTCAATGTCAGGCTAGATGAATCAACTTATAGTGTGAATAGTATTGCACATGTTGGATTACCTCTAGAGGAATTTTCCCAACATGTTGCAATAACCAATGCAGAGCACTCTTATTTTCCTCTCATTAGCCATGAGGATAGCAAGTCGCTAAGCAAGGTTGTGAAACCATTTTCTTAATCTTCCAACAAAGATGTATCTAAAAATATAGGATTTGTACTCTATGGTTACTGTTTGTATTTTGACATGGACATGCTAAGTGAGTTGCCTGCAGTGGTAGTCACTTCCATTGAGGAGTTCTAAAGGTCATCTCTTGCTATAGATTATTCAAAGGAGGAAAAAGAACAGCCAAAACATTCGACTAATGATGTTATCATAAATTCAAGTGAGTGTTGTGGTGAAGACTTACCTAAAGAAGTGGAATGTCGGTCGCATCTAAAAAAATCACAAATGAAAAAACTAAATGAACAGATGAGCGTGTCTGATGAGAAACATCTTGAACCATCAGTAATGAAAGCAGAAGAGGATACTCACCTTGAAGAAGTTAAAATAGTGAAAAAAGGACAAATAGGGATGTCAGTTCACACAAGAGATTGAAATGCCATTGATGAAAGAAGAGGAAGTTTCTCTTAAAAAGTAATTTGAATGCAATGAAAACTACACCAAAGAAGATATTATCTATGTAAATGCTAATACCTCTCACCAAGAAGAAAAGTCTAAAAATGTATTGAAGATAGAAAATGTTGTAGAGAATATGTCCAAAATGACAAATCACATGTCGATATTTCAAGCAACAATTGAGTCTCATGTGGAGCATAATGAAGATAGAAATGATGAAAAAAGACAGTTGGAAATCCAAAAAAGCCAAGGCAACACAAATAGAGAGTGTGAGAAGGTGGTTGCAGTTTGAAGTAGGGATATGGACAGCCATCAAAGCACAGAGGACAGGGGAATTCGAAACGCAAATACATGTTTGAAATAGGAAGAGGGATTCAAAGGACAAGTCAACACACATTGTGAAGGCTCGATGATAAGGTAATGTTGTTGTAAGTGGGACACCATTTCATAGTTGGAAGGGCACATGAGCTTGTTTGAGGAAAAAAATTCCTCATTAGATGTGGTCTCATTAAATGTGGTTTCATGGAATGCCATTGTTGCGTACACACAACAAATCTGTTGAAAGAGGCTTCTGAGTTTTTAAGCAAACGCTATTAGAGGGGATACATAGCACCAGTTGTGAAAGAAAATTAAAATTGTCTGAGGGTGGTCCATGTTAGCATGCAAAACAAATCTTCATATTGGAAAGGCTTGAATCGTATTTTGTGTGGTGCAAAACCAGCAGGGGTTTGTGAGAGAGGGATGGCTCCATCCCACCAGCTAAGGATAGCCCGAGCGAGTGAAAATGTATCAAAACATTTTAAGGACTGAAACTAGCTACCATGGATGTGAAGAACAAAGGAAACATTAGGGCACAGAGATGAATCAATGACTGAGAGAAGGCAAGGCGATGTGGAAGCATCATGTAGCTCGTGTGAGAAAGGGATGATGCCAGCAAAAAGCTAGCGGGGTGCGCGTGGTAAGACACGATGGGATCGATGAAAGCTTTGAGGGAATTTTTTAAAAAATTTAAATATTAAAGGGGGCCAATAGCATTATATTCAAATGTCTTCATTTTTGGTAAAATACTTTAAAAGTTAAGGTGAATAAATGTGGCCTAATAGAAAAGTATTCACCAAGTTTTTAAAAGTAATTTTTTTAAATGTTGTTGACCAAACATTTAAAATGGGCACGGGTATATTTTATTAGATTGATAAAATATTCAAAGGCCCTCATTATTTTAAGGATATAGGTTTGAAATATAGAACCGAGTGAAGAATTTCTTTGTTGGATTGAGGTACAGTGGTATGGGTAAAGTATTTTACCTAGTGAGAGAAAAGGCGTACCTTTCAATATTAAAGGGGGAACTATTTCAAATGAAATATTTGAAATATTGTGGGCACGGTGAAAGCCGAAATGGGGATTAAATTACTCCATTATGAAAGAAGAATATTTTCTTTGTTGTAAGGTAAAATTGTAAAATGCAACTACAACATTGCGAAAGGCAGAAATAAAGCTTTCATGGGGAGCTATTTTTTTTCACTTGTTGGGTAAATGGAGAATGAATGGACTTTCATGAGCAGATTTCCTCTCAATTTCAAGGTAAAGTTTTTCACGGAGGAGTGTAATTTTTCTGTTGCACATGTGTTTTCAAAGAGCAGGGGCAAAGTTTGTTATTGCAAAGAAAGTGAGAAGAGAGAAGATTCCAGATATTTTATTGTTGCTGACCAACAGAGGATGAATTTCCATGTGTCTTCTATAGATTAATTTTAGGGTTGTTTCCTCTTCTTTATTTTATCATTCTTTCTCATTTCTTAAGGGTTCCATCTTTTTGAAAGTTCTGCAAGGCAGGTAGAAGCTTTGTAATAAATTGTAAAGCTAGGGTGAAGTATGACCGTTAGTCATAAATCTGAATTGTTATTGTGTTCTGAATTGAGCTTCATGTTTATATTTTATTATGTGATTTTCTTCATGGTTGAGATGTAATACTCTTTTAAATTCAATAATCAAAGATTACTTGGGTTTTTTCATGCACATTTGTTGCATTTGAGTTACATATATTATTGCCTTATGTTCAATGAATAATGTAATTTCTTTAATGAGTGACAAATGCATTTGTTATTGCCTATTTTTCACGGAATGGATTAATTGCTTCAACAAATGTAACAAGAGTGTTATGTTTCCAGGTGGATTTGTAAGAATGGCTATCTGATAAAGCTTTAGTGGTCTTGTTATCATAATGTGATAACATTTTCAAAGATCTTCAAAACATGTCTAACACTGTAGGATGAAATGTTGGTTATATAACTCCGTAGACCTCTTCTTGGCACTGGTCAATCTCTATGCATCTTCTATTTTCAGTTTGGTCCCAAATTATTAAATCAAAAGCCATTTAAATTATGTTCTTTGAGAATTTGTATTTGCCATGTTCTCCATGCTGATTAATGAAATTCACCCAATGTCTTAGCCAAAGTTGAGTGATATTTTATGTTCCTCAACATATTCTTGTGAGAGCATCATCTGTTAAGAAATACCCTATTAAGTGTGTGTCTGAATATTTAGGTGTTGCTAAAGGTTCACTTCCCTAGGTCCTACAGAGCCTGAAGTGTAGGGGAAATGCATTCTAATCTCATTTCTTGACAGTTGGCCAAATCCATCTTTGAGTCTAAACATAAGAAACTGGCTAATATTTAGAACTCATTTGATCTGTTGATTTGGAGAACCAACATATTGGTGACTCTGTTGGGGAGAAATTTGAATCTCCAAGTGCAGATTGATAATACACAAAGTCAAATGATTTGCTAATCTAAATATTTGGTTCAAATAGTGAAGGAATTTAAACCTGGAGAAAGAATTTGTTGCAGTGAACTTGAAAGTTTCATGATTTGTGGTTGTTTTCTAGTGAAAGGAACTCAGAAGGAAATTTATATTTGAAGGAGCTTCATACTGCTTGAAGTTCAGTCCTTATGAAGAGAGGTGGCGACTCTGTCTAAAGAACCTATTAAAGATGTGAAGAAAAGTTCCAAATCTACAATATTTTCAGTCAAGAGGAACAAACTGCAATGATTGCAACATTTTTCAGGTCTTCTTCACTTTTGGTTTTCAAGCAATTTATGTGTGGAAACCATATTTGAAGTCCTAAAAAATTTTGGTTCCCTATTGAGTGAATTAGCACTAAGAAAGGGAAATGATAGTAACATTGAGTTTGCATACTTTTGAATTGTAATTTAGAGTCTATGTATTATGTTGAAAGTATGCTTGTTCTTGAAATATGCCCACTAAATAGATCTTAGGTGTAGATTCTTTTGAATCATGTATTGTGATATTCTAAGGTCATGATTAAAGCTAGAAATAGGGAAGTGAATGATCAATTGTTGAGTCAATGTTTGAAGTTGAAAGAGGTGTATCAAATTGCACCAATATATGCATCCTAGTATGGTTCCCAGTACAACCATGGTTTGTGATAAGCCCCAGCCAGATTGTCAAAGGAATTTCAGCACTGAAAGGTACAAAGCCATTAATTTCAGTGACATTATTGGTTACCCAAATTTCATTCCAACTAAAGTCAGAGATAAATTACCAAAATTCATTGGTGATAAGTTTGGATCAACAAACAAACATCTGCAAGAATTCAATAATGTGATGGATGACTATGATATAGATCACGAGGATGTGATCATGAGGCTATTTGTTCAGTCCTTAAGAGGAGATGCAAGAGATTGGTTCTCTTATTTACCAAAATCTTCTATATATTCCTGGGAGGAGTTAAAAGTAGTGTTCATGGAGCAGTTTAGTGAAAGGATTGATCCAGTCTTAATAAGACAAAAGTTCATGAACATGGAGAAAGGACAAGATGAGTTATTCCCTTCTTTCACTCTCATATTTTCCAAGATCATAAGAGAGATCCCTGCAAGCATAAGACCAAATTATGTTGAATGTTTGGTCATGTACTTGGGTGCATTTGATAAAAAGATGAGTTATCTATTAAGAGATAAAGAGCCTATGACATTTCAGCAAGCATATCAAAATGCCATAAATATTGAGAACAATCTAAAATACTCCATGATGAAGGGACACATGGTTGTGAGTGTTATTCATCCTAACACATCTAATGTAAGTAGAACTCATGGATTAGATAATAGAAATGCTTGTCAAAATGGTAATGCTACTGCTGTTCTGATTTCTCCATCATCACAACATGCTGGTCATAGTGAGTTACGTGTGAAATGTCATCAAAATTTGAGCAATGTTGATCAAAAATATTTTGTTCAAGGATTGTCTAAAATGAAGAGATGCAAAGGAGAATCACCACATGATTTATTCTCAAGGTTTTTGGAGGCCTTGTTGAAAGTCCCCATAAATTCCAAACCTAAGGATTTGATGTGTATTGATTTGTTTTGTGAAATATATGATTATGGGCTGAGTGCCTTGCCGAAGGAGTTGAAGCCTCATAGCTTGGACTAGGTACTTGATTGGATAGAGACTATTGAACTAGCCCAACATAGTAATGAAAAAAATGTGATGTTTCAAAATGAAAATAGCAGTTGTCTTATTGAGAAAAACATGATACACAAAAATGAAAAGTGTATGTCAGAAAGTGAAGATCCATCTTGCATGGATAAGGATATTGGTTGTAATCAGCTCACAATCAGCACATGTGCAGATCCATAGAACAGTGATGAAGAGGAAGATATACGGTATGATGACAAAAAAGATGTGCATTAAAGCTCTTCTTGTAATACCTTGGGTGATGAAGAAGTAAGAGAGATGCAATATGTCATTCCATGTCATGTCTTGATCAGTGAAAATAATGCAAGTGTTGATGACACCTCATCACAAATTAGTGATCAAGATATTGAAGATAAAAGTTCAAGCACTCACTCTGAAAAATATGAGCATGGTTTGTGTAGTGATGAGTCTTCTTGTGATGAGGATTATAATGACAACCAACCTGATTATTCTTCTAATGATTATGAATGCTCCTATAGGGATGATCCAGAGGTACTTTTTTCACCTAAAGAATGCAATGATGTGAATATTGATGAAGTCACTTGTCTCCAAGTGAATGATCCAATTGCACTTGATACACACTTAGAATGTAATTTGGGTTTGTTGTCAATGGAGCACGTAAATTCTTTGAATGGTGAAGAATTAGAAGACAAGCATATGTGTGTTCAATATGCTAATTTTGCATACAATATTAGAAATGATAAAGATGTTGATGAACATGTTGATGTCCCATCTGCCCATGATTACTTGTGTGAAGCAGAGGTGGAAATTTCAATTATACATGAAAAGGATGATGAGGTGCACATTGATGAAGGAAGGATTTCATTATTGAATGATCAAGTTTTGTATTATGAAAAACACATGGATCTAGGATCAACATTATTACCCATTGATAATGTGAAACAATTTGATGGATTTGCAGATTGTGTTGACATTACAAAATGTTTTGATCTATGTGTAGAGAATCCAAGTGATGTAAATGATAGTGGGTGTGATGTTAGTCAATATGAAATTGAATATGGGTCTTTCTTTGATGATCTTTCTCATCTTCACAAGTATGCAAATGGACATTTTTTTTTTTTTAATATGGAGTGCATTAGCATGAAGGAGAATGAATGTTCTATCACTATTGCTAATGAACAAAGTTCATATAATAGTGAGTCTCTAGCACATGGGTCAACATGCCTATCAACTAGTAGTGCACATGAAATTCTTTTTGCTGGCCTTGTTAATCCTAAGAGTGATAGCATTCAACATGATTCACACTGAACATGTTATGAAAAATCAATGTGAAACTTTTGGCTCGAGCTTAAAGTTTGAATTATCTAAATATTTAGTTGAAACATTCAATATGGAATTGTATAGTGGTCTGAAGAATAAATCTGACATCATGTGTGAACTCGAGATAGAGCAATCTGCTTATGCATTGGAGGTTGATGTTTTTGTTGAATGCCCTGATTTGAATGTAGATGAAGGTATTGTGGGTGTTGATAAATCTGATTTTCAGAATCTTGAAACACATGAAATGTGTCTGGGTCATGGTATTTGGATGATGAAAAATGCCTTGTGATGCAACTCAGTTGACAGAACTACAAATGTATGAGCAATCTTTGTTCAACACACAAGAGGATTGCATATTGTTTTTCAGCCTTGATATCTCCTCTAAGCATGATCATTATGAGGGGATTAGTGAATGTGATAAGATCATGTTTTCATGTGGTCCTGATCACTATCCTCAAATGCTACCACTTGATATAAAATTATAAAATGAAGAAAGTGCCGGTGATGTGGCCTATGTAATTTGGCTGCCATATGATAACAAAGATGAACAAGGAGCAAATTTCCACTTATATGATGTGTGAGCTCCTCGGTTTGCTTGCACCTTGCTAAGAGACCCAACTAGTCTCTTCTAGAAACCTAGTCTCCTCTAGGTCCTGATTGGCTTAGATGATTAGATAAGTCCAATCTTATCTCTATTCTAAGAGCCCTCCCTTTGTGCTTCACCTTGGAGGTCAAACAACATTTTACAATGTCAAATTCCTGCTCACTTTCCTTCCTCACTTAGAGAACTCTAAGTGTCTTTTTCTCCCAAATTCTCATTCTTCATTTCCCTTCATTGTAGGGGTGTTTTTCCTTGTCAATACCTTCATAAAATATCCATTTGGAACCATTTCATTAGATTCTTGAGCCTTGTTCTGGTCGGATTCAAGATTTCACTTTTAGAAGACCTCAAATTAGGCCTATTTCTAGTGGTCTTTACCAGTCCGAAATTGCTATTGTTTGTAAAATAATTACAAAGACTCTATGAATCTAAAAACATATTTGAGTACCCTTTTAAGATTTTTAAATTTCCCAATGATTCTTTTGGCCTGACAGTGGCCGTACAGGGGGTTCCTATAACCTAGGGTATGAAGGGTTTGAAGACCTAGTTTCTAGGAATTCACTATTTTTCCTCTTCAAACATTACTCTAGTGTCTTTGTAAGATCTCTAACCTAATGTCACATCAAGACCTATCCCTAACCCTCCTAGAACCGTACTGTATGGCCTTTTCTTGCAGGAAACCTTTAAAGCTTCTTCTCTAGCTCTCTAACCGGGCTCCTCCTGCTCGCCTAGAGATCAACAGCTATAAGAAGCTTCTCCACTTACTGTCATGCTTCCTAACTCTACTAATTATGTACACTACTGAATCCCCTACCATTACACCCTTCCTTAGGTGTTTCCCAAGGTTAGAGCTCATGGGGGAGCCATGAGAACACCAACTGGTCAGGATAGGACCAGCAGGAGCTCTACCACAAAAATGACTCAACTAACACTAAATCTAACTTAACCTAGCTTGATTAACAAATGGAAACGACTTACAACTATGATATAAACACAATGCTAACAATAATTCAATACATTTGAAGTATCTACAGTCACATACACTCAACAACAATCGGCATCAACCAGAAAACACAGAAATTGCAGAATTTGCTTTTTTTCTCATTTACAAAAGCTTCCTTACAAAAATGACTAACTCCTTTTTCAAAAACTTCTCTCTACTCAATGATTCAAGTATCATGTCATAATGGATGCCCAATCCATGATTCTAGGCTTGTTGGTTGAATTCCTCCTCCACTTCCTATTCCCAAGGGAATCCAAGGGCAACCGGTTTGCATGCAACAAACAATGCAAACTGCCTTCTAATCTTTGGCATCTTTTTCCATGCCTTGAGCCTACTTCTTAGGACCATCCTTCCCTCAAGAATTCGAGGAACCAACTCCATAAATGGCCTTGAGGCATCATTACAATCTTCATTAAGTATTTGAACAACTTAAAGACTCTACTCCCCTAGACAATAAACATTAAGAAATCTAACATATTAACTGTGGAAAAATAGTGTGACAGTAGTCTTAAGGACTAAGGTCACTTAGCCCAAACAAAAGCAAGACCATCTAAGGTCTAAAGAAAATACACAAACATTCTAACTTGGCTAAGGTTAGATACAAGCCAAAAATAATAAAACATAGAGGTTAGCCTAGGTGCTCCTGCACCATTATACAAAGGTATCCTAACACTTGAGTTTACAGAGGTGCAGCCACTCATGTTGTTTTGGTGTGATAGAGGAAAGCATGAGTTGAGGGAGATCAACTCCTTTAATAGATTAGTGTTTGATAGAGGTAATAATTCACTCTCCTTTTCATTTGGTGGCTTGGGGTCATCAAATGAGGTAAAAAGAGGTTAAATGAAGGAGCAGTTTCAAAGCACCCAATGGGATCAGTATTTGGTTTACTCCCCAGAGATCTAAATTCTTATTATGCCCATAAGGGGCATACATCCCCAGTCGGAGCCACTGGTGGCACCTTCAAATTTTACAAATTTGAAGTGCCTATTTTGAAATTTTTTCCTTTGCACACTCAGAAGTGCACTTGAAAAATCTGCCTAAGTGACCTACTTTGGAAGGTTGTAATTTGAAGCTAGTTGATTTTTGTGCCAAACCTCCTTGGTGGAAAACATGCTTTGCATAATTGTGAAACTGTGAATCTTGCATTGTGGCAACTATTTCAAATAAATTACTTTCAATAGGTCAACATGTGGAGGAGTGCACAATTATAATTGCCCTCAGAGGTTTGGAGCCAAAGCAAGATCCAACTTTTTCAAGTCATGCCATCAAGTGGTAAGTATGTTAAACAAGGGATAACAAGTTTGAAGATGCCAATGCTAATATGGTGAATGATTTTTTTGATAAAATATTCCGAAGAGATGATCAAATTTTGTTTATTGTCTTTTCCAGCAAAGGCAGAATATGTATGCAAATGTGGAAGCATTGCATATAGAAAAATATTTTACAAAGAACCTCAATGAAATGTTATCTCATGGAATGAGGTCAATGTCAGGCTGGATGAATCAACTTACAGTGTGAATAGTATTGCACATCTTGGATTGCCTCTAGAGGAATTTTCCCAATGTGTTGCAATAACCAATGCAGAGCACTCTTATTTGCCTCTCATTATCCATGAGGATAACAAGTTGCTAAGCAAGGCTGTGCAACCATTTTCTTAATCTACCAGCAAAGATGTCTCTAAAAATGAAAGATTTGTACTCGCTGGTTAATTTTTTATTTTGACATGGACATGCCAAGTGAGCTGCCTACAGTGGTAGTCACTTCCATGGAGGAGTTCCAAAGGTCATCTATTGCTACAAATTATTCAAACAAGGAAAAAGAACGACCAAAATATTCAATTGATGATGTAATCATAAATTCAAGTGAGTTATATGGTGAAGACTTACCCAAAGAAGTGGAATTCTAGTCGCATATAAAGAAATCACAAATTACAACACTGAATGAAAAGATGAGTGTGTCTGATGAGAAACATCTTGAACCATTAGCAATGAAAGTAGAAGAGGATAGTCACCTTGAAGAAGCTGAAATAGTAAATTAAAGACAAATAGGGATGCCAGTTCACACAAAAGATTGAAATTCCATTGATGAAAGAAGATGAATTTTCTCTTAAAAATTAGTCTGTAAAGATCCCAAATGCAATGCAAACTGCACCAAAGAAGATATTATCTCTGTAAATGCTAATACCCCTCACCAAGAAGAAAAGTCTAAATAATGTACTGAAGATAGAAAATATTGTAGAGAATATTTCAAAAATGCCAAGTCACATGTCGATCTTTCAAGGAACATTTTAGTCTCATGTGGAGCATATTGAAGATAGAAATGATGAACAAAGACAGATGAAACTACAAAAAAGCCGAGGCAACACAAAGAGAGAGTATGAGAAGGTGGGAATGGTTTGAAGCAAGGATATGGAAACCCATCAAAGCAAAGAGGATAGAGGAATTTGAAAGGCAACTACATGTTTGAAATAGGAGGGATTCAAAGGATGAGTCAATACACATTATGAAGGCTCGATGATAAGGTAATGGTACTATAAGTGGGATGCCATTTCACAACTAGAAGGGCACATGAGATTTTTTGAGAAAATAAATCCATCATTAGATGTGGTCTCATTAAATATGGCTTCATGGAATGCCATTATTGTGTACACATAATGGATCTGTTCAAAGAGGCTTCTGAGTTTTTAAGCAAATGCTATTAGAGGGGATACATAGCACCAACTATGAAAGCAGATTAAAGTTGTCTAAGGGTGTTCCCTGTTAGCATGCAAAATGATTCTACATATTGGAAAGGCTCAAACCATATTTTTTGTGGTGCAAAAATAGTAGGGGTTTGTGAGAGAAGGATGGCTTCATCGCACCAACTGAGGATAGCCCGGGCTTACAGTGAAAATGTATCAAAATTGCTTAAGGATTGAAACTAGTCGCCATGGACATGAAGAACAGAAGAAACATTAGGGCACAAAGATGAATCAATGAATGAGAGAAGGAAAGGTGGTGTGGAAGCATCATGCAGCTCATGTGATAAAGGGATGATGCCAACAAAAAGCTAGCGGGGTGCATGGGGTAAGACACGATGGACCCTGTGAAAGTTTTGAGGGAATTTTTTTAAAAATTTAAATATTAAAGGGGAAAATAGCATTATATTCAAATATCTTCACTTTTGGTAAAATTCTTTAAAAGGTAAGGTGAATAAATGTGGCCTGAGAGAAAAGCATTCACCTAGTCTTTAAAAGTAAATGTTTTAAATGTTGTTGACCAAACATTTAAAATGGGCATGGGTATATTTTTATTGGCCCGATAAAATATTCAAAGGCCCTCATTATTTTAAGGATATAGGTTTGAAATATAGAACCGAGTGAAGAATTTCTTTGTTGGATTGAGGTATAGTGGTATGGGTAAAGTATTTTACCCAGTGGGAGAAAATGTGTGCCTTTCAATATTAAAGGGGGAACTATTTGAAATGAAATATTTGAAATATTGTGGGCACGATGAAAGCTGAAATGGGGATTAAATTGCTCCATTATGAAAGAAGAATATTTTCTTTGTTGTAAGGTAATAAATTGTAAAGCTAGGGTGAAGTATGATCGTTAGTCATTAATCTAAAGTGTTAAATTGTGTTATGAATTAAGCTTCATGTTTATATTTTATTATGTGGCTGTCTCCATGGATGAGATGTAATACTCTTTTAAATTCAATAGTCAAAGATTACTTGGGTTTTTTCATGCACATTTGTTTCATTTGAGGTACATATGTTATTTCCTTCTGTTCAATGAATAATGTAATTGCTTTAATGAGTGACAAATGCATTTTTCATTGCCTATTGTTCACAGAATGGAGCAATTGCTTCAACAAATACAACATGAGTGTTATGTTTCCAGGTGGATTTATAAGAATGGTTATCTGATAAAGCTTCAGTATTCTTATTACATAATGTGATAACATTTTCAAAGATCTTCAAAACATTTCTTACACTATAGGATGAAATGTTGGTTATATGACTCTGTAGCCCTCTTCTTGGCACTGGTCAATCTCTATGCATCTTTTGTTTTCAGTTTGGTCTCAAATTATTAAATCAAAAACCATTTCAATTATGTTCTTTGATTATTTTTATTTGCCATGTTCTCCATGCTGATTAATGAAATTCACCCAATTTCTTAGTCAATGTTGAGTGATATTTTATGTTCCTCAACGTATTCTTGTGAGAGCATCATCTGTTAAGAAATACCCTATTAAGTGTGTGTCTGAATCTTTAGGTGTTGCTAAAGGGTCACCCCCTAGGTCATATAGAGCCTGAAGTGTAGGGGAAATGTGTTCTAATCTCATTTCTTGTCAGTTGGCCAAATCCATATTTGAGTCTGAACATTATAAATTGGCTAATATTTAGGACTCATTTGATCTATTGATTTGGAGAACCAACACTAATCGCATACACTATTCTAGCTCGATTTGACTTAAGACCATTTAAACACTATGCATAGGTAATTACCTTCCTTACACAATCTTTAACCTCATAAACAACCTATTTCCTTTTTCTATATCACAATGCTATTCCTCCTAAGTAATCACATACATAAACTATTCCCTTCTTTGGACAATCTATTCCCAAGAATAATCTATTAACTATCTAAGATTGCACAATAACCTTATAATAAATTACTTCATAAGCTATTTAAGCTTTACCAATCCTAGTATGTAATCTATTGATAACATCCACTCCTTATTATGGAGTATATACAAACACTCAACCCCTTTTTATTAAATAAATAAATTATTTAATAGATATCCTATTATTCCTCATCTTGCACAATTGAAATTTAGTTTCAATTACTAAATGGATAACTTTCTCTCCCATCCACTTGCATAGGGAATATTCCAAAGGAATATTCTCCTATTTAGCTTTAAAAAGGGAATGATTTCTTTCAAACAAACTTTGTAACAAACTTTTAAAGTTGTTACAAAGTGTGTTTGTTTGAATCATTTCATCCCTTGATCTTTCCTTGATCCATGTTTCCCCTTTCATTCAATATTGACCATTGATAGATCCAATCGATCTGAGCCCTTGATTCTTCATTTTCTCTCCTATAAATACTTCATCATTTGGAGAGAAATAGATCCATCTTTTGATAGAAAATTTATGTTGTTGAAATTCATACTTGCTTGGATCCATATTTAGCATTTGTTAGAATTTTAGATTAATCTTCATCCATATTAGCTTAAGCATCCATTAATGGCTTCCATTTTAGCTTAGTTTGCATCCATTTTAGCACAAGTTTGCATCCATGGCTTGCGTCTTCAAACTTTTCTTCCATTTAGCATAGATTGTATCCATCTCCATCAAGCATTTTAGCATTTTAGCACTCATCTTCATCATGTTAAACTAGTTTCATATCATGTTCCATTCATATTTCATCGGTTTCATTGATTTTCATCAATAAAATTGATTGGAACAACTCATATTATCCAAGGGATTGGGAAAGGGTCTCTATTCCACATCAATGTGACACCATTCCCCCAATGGGATAAGATTCAAGGTTTTAGAATAGGTTTCATTTATGCTTTCATGTTTTTCATGATTAGTTTAATGGGTTCTTAGTCTTTGAAATTTCAAATATCTCATTGGGATCATTGCTTGGGGGATTAAATATAATTTAAATTCATTTGGATCTAGCATATTTAGTTCATACTACGACTTTGGTCATAGTATGTATGTATGTATATGTGTATGTTTGTATGTATGTATGTATATATATTTATATGTGTGTGTATGTACATACATATGTGCATGTGTGTATGTATGTATACATATGTGTATGCATGTATGTATGTACATTTCTATAAATATGTATATGTATGTATGTATACATATGTATATGTATGTATGTACATGTATATATACATACATATATTTATACATACATACATGCATATGTATAAATACATACATACATACATATACATACATACATACACATATATACATACATACATATATACACATATGTATACATACATACACACACACACATACATACATACATACATACATACATACATACATACATACATACATACATGTACATATATACATGTACATATATATACATGTATATATATAAACACCAAAGTTTTGAACTCTTAAAACCCACTAAATATCTCATCCTTGGTATTTAAGAAGTATCTATCCATGTCTTGCAAGAGAAATCATCAACGAAAGAAATATAGAACATGCTTCCTACAATTGATCCTATTGAAATTAGTCCACACACATCCAAATGCACTAACTCTAGGATTTTCTTAGACCTATGCTCCTTGCTTGAGAAAGCATCAACCTTGACATGGTTTTGAAGAATACATCCTCTACAAACTCCATGTTGTTCAATATTGAACTTTGGAAGTCTTGTGGCAATATCCCTCATATTAGGCAATGTTGTGTGATGCAAAAACTCCATCCTCTTGTGCCATAACTTCAACACAAAATGTCAATTTAACTTTTAAAGGTTGGACTAAAATTGGTTCACCTTGTAACTTGTAACTTGGTTTCCTTCTCTAACCCCTATAATTCTTGTTGTAATAGGCATACGTTTTGGTCACTAAAGAATCATATGGGTTGGTCATAACCTTCTTCAATATTATCTATATTGCAGGTCTTAATGTATTGTTTTCTCATCAAGTCTCTTTGGACTTGTCATTTATTATGTTGTTCTAAGTTGTATAACTTTCTATCTCATTAGATATAAAGTTAAAAAAAAATTAGCTTTGAAACTTGATAAATTTCTAATTTAAAAATGTTTTAGTTTTGAAACTTGATAAATTTATAATTTAAATATGTTTTAGTTTTGAAACTTTTTAAATTTTTAATTTAAATATATTTTTTCAATGATATGCAGATCTCTTTATTTATATACATATATATGGCTAATGATTAGGGATCTCACCATTCTCCTCAGTCTGAGTGTCATGCTCAGGTGAGATCAAATTTATGAGGAGAGTATTGGGAGATTGGAAAATGCATTAAGATGTTTAGATCAAACCATTCATAACTCTCCTAATCTGGCTAATAGAGACAAAATAGTGAATATTAGAGATGAGATTATGTATGATTGAGACCATTCAATCATATAATCCTTATGATGATCTTAACATTGAGCAATTTTGTTTATCTCTTGATAGGAGTGTTACTGACACAGAGAAATAGATACTTGTTGGTAAGTTAGTTTCACAAGATAATGTGAATGTCATGTTCCCTTTTTATAAGGGAAAAGATAGAATTAGAGGATATATAGTGACTAGCTGTGTAGATGATCTTTTTGATCCATTCATATATCCTAGATGGTTGGTATCTCATCATAGATGGCCTCACAATGATGAGCTACCACTTTATTTTTTCAAATAGTTAAATGTAGAGTTTCATTTACAGATAGATGTGGACTACACATCTTTTCCTGAGCATGTTGGATAGGGTAGAGGTAGGTTTTTTGACAAACCTAATTATAGATGTCCAGGTTTTCCACCATTCATGAAAAAGAGGGAATTAGTTGGTCCAAACCTTTTGGTTCTACCAAAACATTTGGAATTAGCAACAATAGGGGATACAACAACATGCTCCACCAAATCTCAAATTTTTGATAGTATTGCCACCATTACCACATAGATCGATTAGATTTAATTTTATTGTGTTGGTAGATAGTTATTACGATCATGGATTAGCCTTCCTACCGATTCTACCTCTACTACTTATGATCCATTTATTCGTGTCGATCTACCATTGCCATCAAATGTTGCCCATATGAGTGACATGATTATGCATAATGTGTGTGCAGTCTTTGTCATTGATATTCTATTAGCTTACCAACTCATTAGTGAGGAGCATGGGATCCCTCTTGATCATGTATCGGCCCTTATCAGACGTCGACATCGTACTACACATACAATCTAGGAGGTGGCCGCTTCATAGGACATTCCACACCATCCTATAGGCTCCCATGTGCAACATGTTTCTATTTATCCTGCATCTTTTCTAGGTTCTCAACATGGTATAGATCACGTTGAGGTTACTTCGCCACTTGATCTTGTTCATAGAACATATAGTGCACTTCTTTTTGGCATTGATATTGTACCACCTATAAATGCGGGCCCTAAGGTGTCTTTGCACTCTTGTGATATCAATGGGATTGTTAGAGCCCTCAATGATATACATGTACTTGAATAATTTATATATAAATTAAATTATAAAAATTTACATGTAAATAGATTTTAAATAAATATTTTAAAGTAGTTTTAAATCTTGATTGAAATCATGTATTTAAAAATTTCCAGTAATGTGGTGATTTTGCAAAGTTTGGAAATTTGGAGCATGATGGCGATCCCATGCATTATATAGTTGAGATACATTTAAATAATAAAAACTTAAATTAATTGATGTGTATTTGAACACATTGAACTTGTACATTGTAAGTTTTAGATAATTTTACATGTATATGTACACATGTGTATTAAATTTTACATGTACTTGAACTTGTGTAGGGCTTGGGACAGGGCAGGAGACAAAGATCGAGATAGGTTGGATTAGGACAGGGATCAAGATAGGTTGGATCAGGAGAGGGATCAAGACAACCTAGATCAATACATGGATTGAGAGAGGGATTATGGAAAGGATTAGATTCATCTATTCATACTAGATATCCTTCTATTTGAGTTGTTTTACATTTTTTACAGTATTATAGTTTGAAATCTTATTATGATTTGGACACTTGTTATGATTTACCACATTACATGCATTTACATTATTGTATACACGTGTTATTATTTGCATCACATTACAGGGTTTGTCATATCACATTATATACAAATTAAATACATTATGTCGTTTACATCACATTATGGTTTCATTTATTTACCAAGTTTGTACCTTAATTTTTTTTTCCTTAAATATGTTCTTGATCAAAATTAGAGTTACACATATTAAATTTTTCTTTAAATTAAATCTTGATTAATGTTCAAATCATCCTTTGATTAATTGTAAGCATTGAACCTAGATAAAAATGTTGGACTAGAATGGTTGGTCTTTGTAAATTTAAAAAGATGGATGTAATTAATTACATAAATGAATGTCTTTAAATAGGTCAAGAAATAGAAATAATTTGAATGCAAATATGTAAGTTAGGTCAATTCCTAAGAGATGATATTATAAGTGGAGTTGAATAAATTAAATCAAAGATTCTTGAACTTAAGAATTCTATAGAACAAATATAATTGGAAATAGATGATAAGGAATTTAGGCAAAATGAATTTTTAAAGTCACTAGGTTTTGTATTGCATATGAATTTACATGTGCTTGAGAAAATAAAGTGAGGAGATGATGCTATAAGTGGAGTTGAAAAAATGAAATCAAATATTCTTGAACTTAATCTAATTCCATGGAATAAATTCGATTGGAAATAGATGAACAAAAAGGAACTTTAGGCAAAATGAATTTACTTGGTCACTAGGTTTCAAGTATTGCATATAGATTTAAACATGCTTGAGAAAAGAAAGTGAGAGATGATGCTATAAGCGGAGTTGAAAAAATGAAATCAAATACTCTTGAACTTAAGAATTCCATGGAACAATTACAATTGTAAATAGATGAACAATAAGGAACTTTAGGCAAAATGAATTTATTTAGTCACTAGGTTTCAAGAATTTTGCATATGAATTTAAACATTCTTGAGCAAAGAAAGTGAGAGATGACGCTATAAGTGGAGTTGAACAAATGAAATCAAAGATTCTTGAACTTAATCTACTTCCATGGAACATATGCAATTGGAAATAGATGAAAAATAAGGAACTTTAGGAAAAATGAATTTATTTAGTCACTAGGTTTCAAGTATTGCATATGAATTTAAACATGCTTGAGAAAAGAAAGTGAGAGATGATGCTATAAGTGGATTTGAAAAAATGAAATCAAATATTCTTGAACTTAATAATTCCATGAAACAAATGTCATTAGAAATAGATGAACAATAAGGAACTTTAGGCAAAATAAATTTATTTAGTCACTAGGTTTCAAGTATTGCATATGAATTTAAACATGCTTGAGCAAAGAAAGTGAGAGATGATCCTATAAGTGGAGTTTAACAAATGAAATAAAATATTTTTGAACTTAATCTAATTCCATGGAACAAATGAAATTGGAAATAGATGAACAATAAGGAACTTTAGGCAAAATGAATCTATTTAGTCACTAGGTTTCAAGTATTGCATACAAATTTAAACAAGCTTGAGAAAATAAAGTGAGAGATGATGCTATAAGTGGAGTTGAACAAATGAAATCAAAGATTCTCGAACTTAAGAATTACATGAAACAAATGTAATTGGAAATAGATGAACAATAAGGAACTTTAGGCAAAATGAATTTATTTAGTCACTAGGTTTCAATTATTGCATATGAATTTAAACATTCTTGAGCAAAGAAAGTGAGAGATGATGCTATAAGTCGAGTTGAACAAATGAAATCAAAGATTCTTAAAATTAATAATTTCATGGAACAAATTCAATTGGAAATAGATGAACAATAATGAACTTTAGGCAAAAATAATTTATTTAGTCACTAGGTTTCAAGTATTGCATATGAATTTAAACATGCTTGAGCAAAGAAGGTGAGAGATGATGCTATAAGTGGATTTGAAAAAATGAAATCAAATATTCTTGAGCTTAAGAATTCCATGGAAGAAATGCAATTGGAAATAGATGAACAATAAGTAACTTTAGGAAAAATGAACTTATTTAGTCACTAAGTTTCAAGTATTGCATATGAATTTAAACATTATTGAGCAAAGAAAGTGAGAGATGATTCTATAAGTGGAGTTGAACAAATAAAATCAAATATTCTTGAACTTAAGAATTTCATGGAAAAAATTCAATTGGAAATAGATGATAAGGAATTTAGGAAAAATGAATTTTTAAAGTCGCTAGGTTTTGTATTGCATAAGAATTTACATGCAAGCAAAGAAATTGCTCTAAATGACCACTATATTAAGTGGAGTTGAACAAATGAAATCAAAGATTCTTGAACTTAAGAATTCCATGGAACATAAAAATGCAATTGGAAATAGATTATAAGGAATTTAGGAAAAATGTTCATTTTTAAAGTCACTAGGTTAAATGTATTTCATATGATGCTATACGTGGAGTTGAACAAATGAAATTGAAGATTCTTGAACTTAAGAATTCCATGGAACAAATGCAATTGGAAATAGATGATTTAAGAAATTTATAGGAAAATAGAATTTTTAAAGTTACTAGGTTTTGTATTGCATATGATGCACTATAAGTGGAGTTGAAAAAATGAAATCAAAGATTCTTGAACTTAAGAATTCCATGGAACATAAAAATGCAACTAGAAATAGATGATTTAGGAATTTAGACAAAATGTTCATTTTTAAAGTCACTAGGTTTTGTATTGCATATGATGCTATAAGTGGAGTTGAACAATTGAAATCAAAGATTCTTGAACTTAGGAATTCCATATAATCTAATACACATGAATTTACATGTGCAAGCAAAGAAAGTGATCTAGATGATGTTATAAGTGGAGTTGAATGTAAATGAATTCAATGATTCTCGAACTTAAGAATTCCACATGGAAAATTTAAATACAATTAGAAATAGATGACCAAGACTTTGAAAAAACCCATTCTAAATCATGTCACATGTCCAATTAATATAGATATCTAGATCTATAAAAAAAATTAATATATGTATACATTCATGTATATAAAAAATATATGTCATGTGTACAATGTATAAACTTAAATAACTTAAAGCTCTTGGTACATATAATCTGGATCCTCTCTATCTTTAATTATCTCTAAAATATTTTCATGATCTTCAATAGGAAACCTCCACTTTTATTTGGCATGTCCTCTTTTAGGTAAAGTTTCTAATTTTTATTTTTTTTGCTATAACTAAATGACTATAACGTAGAACCTTTTGTCCTAGCATATAATCAACAAATATAATACCATTTTTATCTATCTTTATTTGTTGATAATATGTTCCTTCAATAACGATTGATTCAAAGGGATACTCTTGTCCATCACAGTTATCATCGATTCCACTAATTTACATTTTGGTTGCATACATCTTAGTAGATAGTAATCTACACCTTCCACATTGTCAGGATTTGCAACAACAAAAAAAATATCTCCTGTACACACCATGTATTACAAATAAATATTTAATACTTATATATAAACATGCTTGAAACTTGTAGAATATATAAATCAATTTTAAGTTAATCAATTTATATACCTGTAACAACTAAATTAGATACACGTTCATAATCAACTGAATATAGAGGATCGTAGACATCAACATTATCATTTTCTTCAAAAGGAGGCATTGATACTAATCGTTTCATTTCCCATCATGAAACATACCCATCTCTAATATTCTCACATTGAACAATATGTTCATTGTCCTCAATGCAATCAACACAAAAACATGATTTTTCTCTCACATTAATTGCATAAGGCTTGCTACCTCCCGTTTTCATTATTTGATGTAGACTTCTAATACTATTAATTAATTGACAATTATAAGGATTTGATCAATCAATATCCATAAATTACAAACATCCAACTGATTAAAAAGTGAATATATATATATATATATATATATATATATATATATATATATATATATATATATATATATATTTGAAAATTCAATTAAATCATGTACACACACTTTCAAATTCAAATAACAAATTTTGACTAGATGTACTTGTCTCATAAAACTGTACCCTATAGAATAAGATTTTAGTGTTCTAAAGACACAATGGAAATGACCTCAAGGTGTGGGAACTTGTGAATTGAGGCCAAGTCTCCTAAGAAGGCCAACTTCCTCTTCTAAATTAAGTGCAGATGTGTTGGTCTAACCCAACACATGAAAATCCTAATGTTAACCTACTCTAATAGATCACAGGGGAAAAGGGGTAGAAAGAGACATGAAATGAAAGAAGGTGATGCATAGAATTTAGATTTTGTTCCTTATTACTTCAGAATAGTATAATATGTCAAGGAAATAACTAAAAATCCCACTTAGATATGAAGGTAAATGAATTTTACTCAAACATGCAAGAGGTAATGGTGATAATAATTGAATTTTATTAATATAAACACTTGAAGTAACCTTTACAACGGAAGAATGCAATAGTTACAAGTCTGCAAAAGAAAAATCCTAGAGGGGCCAAAAGAAGAATGCATAATAATGATACACTATTTTCCTTTATGGTTCAAGCATAACCAAGAGTTTAATTCAAAACTCTAACCCTAAACTGACTAGGGTTACAAAATATGAACTTGATCAGATAAAATGATCTGAATTTATTCCACCACAAAGCAACATAACTAGCCATAAAGGCTCAAACCCTAGATGATGACTCACAAATATAGGGATGGGCACCCATGAATTATGCAACAAAATATCAGGCCAGCATACCCTGATAGAAGAATATGGCCTCTTCAACACATCAAGGAGTAATGGTGGCATCCTGCAATCAATACAGTGTTGAAAAGGAATAAAAAATTGGGCCATAGTCGATCAAATTTGATCTGGTAGCTAGAAATGTCATCGAGCCATAACTCTACAAAACTACCATGAGCAAGAGCAGTTTTCCGTTGAGATTTAAATTTTGTCTATTGGATCATGGATGGATGACTAAGATTGAACATGGCCAAGTTTAAAACATCACCGTTGATCCCCACCCTCAAATCAGGGCCATTGATCTTTAAATGTTGATCGTCGCCTCCCATTCATCATCATGCATCGTGCAAACCAATCCATTGCCTTGCTTCACAACAACGATGTGAAGCAAGGGCACAATGCCACCTTAGCTATTAGATATTCTTTGTTTGATCTCACCCCTTCATCGCACATCACAGAAAGGAGTTCAATGAAAAAATGAAAAGAGCAATGTGAAGAGACCCTTCGATGGCAATAATATTTGTAGGAATATTATCCCGTCGACCATCGCATATCACTGTAATGTTTCAAAACTTCACCTGTACTTTGGTGATGTGAAACCTCCAATGATGACCATTGAATCTTTGCCTCAAATTGAACCGTTGGTCACACATCATCAAAGAAAAAACAAGGGCCAAAAGATTGCAGCGATACGCAATGCAAAAGAAAAGAGTTCATCGCTCATCGTAAAAGTGAAACTGATGAACGATAAGGTTTCAGTGATGGGCGCTATAAATACTTAATCGACGGAATTAGCACATGCCTTAAAATTTGTTTTAAAATGGGGTCATGCCTAGATAATAGAATGATTTACTTTATAACAAGGCAAGGGAAAAGGTATGACTGGATTGACAAAATGAAAGGTTTTGAAACCATGTTGGTGGTCAAAAAGAGTTTGTGAACACATCAAGATACCGAAAAAGGACCAAACAACATGAAAGGATGCATATACTATTGGTAAAACCAAAAGGTTTTGAAATTATGTTGGTGGCTAGAAAGGTTTGAAAACTAACCAAAAGAATGACAAACCTTAGACTTAGTAAAATCTCAAGAAGGTGCATGGGTACAAGCGGTGAATCTAGGTGAGGGTTTGGTAAAAGAATGACCCCACAAGACATAAATTATATCTTAATCGATTGGGAACCAGGCACAATAGGTCAACACGAAAGTAGAACAAAAGGGCAAGGCATGGAACGATTAAGGTTTTGAGAGGGTTTAAGCCCTACATGCAATTTAGAAACCTTAATAAGATACATTTGAGGAGTTAAAAACCCCAAAGACCCAAATTCATCAAAAATAATCATGGATTTCAATGGGATGCACACATAGGATCTCTCTAATCAGATATAAATGATGTGCATCCAAGGGTGGCATAAAATATGTCAACATTTTGGTGACCTCCGTGGGATGATTGCTTGCTAATAATGGAATCTAGAGGCATTAAAAGTCCATTGGGCAGAGAGTCATGAAACGGGTCAACAAAACTGAATCTTCCAAGGGAAAAAAAAAAAACATGTGCAGGCATGCACTTGGAGGAAAGCATGGAAATTAGGAAACATACATTCCCTTAAGGAGAACGTAGGGTGTGAAAAAGCATTTATGGAAAAGAAAAATTTACAATGTGTACATGAAAACCTCAAAACTTATCAGAAATAAGGTTTGAGATGAATCCCACTGAATAAGATTGGGAGAACCTCGTCGTCCAACTTGGAAATATTGAATGCATTGGCCTCCTTGCAGCTAGTGATTTCATATGGACCACTCTAGATGGAATCAAACTTGTAATGTCTTCTAGCTTTAGCCATGTCTACATCCCATTTCAATAGTAGATCCCCCTCTTGGAACAGTCTATGAACTACCTTTTTGTCAAAATTTCTTTTGACCTGTGCTTGATGTGTTTCTATGACTTGCATAGATTTATTCCTTGTCTGTTCCAGTTTTAAGAGCTCAACCAACCTTATTGTCATAGCATCATTTTCTTCTAACTCCAGCTGATGTGCCAATTCAAGAGAAGGAAAATCTAATGATAATTGCAACCTTGCTTCCCTTCCATAAATGAGCATGAAAGGGGAATTACCAATTTCTCTTTTAGGAGTAATTCTATCTTCCCAAAGGGTTGTCTTCAACTTGCTATGCCAGACTCTTTGGTTGTCTTCAATGGTCCTCTTGATAATTTTGATGAGATTTTTATTTGAAGACTCAGCCAAGCCATTACCCTAAGGATAGTAATTAGATGAGGTCTTTAAGTAAATGCCATGCTCCATTTCCCAATCAAGGATCTAAGCACTAGTAAAAGCCTTGGCATTAACTGAAATGATGGTGAAAGGAGTGTCAAATCATGTAAGAATTCCATCAAGCAATTCTATAACTAAAGCATCAGTGGAATCCTTCAAAGTAATTGCCTCTACCCACCTTGTAAAGTAGTCTATGGTTGCTAAAATCCATTTATGACCAACACTTGATGGTGGATTTATCAAGCCAATAAAATCCAAATCCCACTATGTAAATGGATGATCAACCTGAATTGGTTGAAGAGGGAGGGTAGCCAACCTTTGCTTTCTAGAAAAGAAAGCACAATTTTTGCAATTTATCACCCACTTGTGAGTGTCATTGAATAGGGTTAGCCAATAATAATTGGCCCTCATAATCTTTGCAGCAATAGTCCTTATAGAAAAATGGCCACCTGAAGAGCCATTATGGAATTCATTTAGCAATCTGCTGATTTGATTTGCCTCTATGCATCTTAATAGGACTCCATTGAAATCCTTTCTGAAGAGTA
Organism: Sequoiadendron giganteum; assembly: GCA_007115665.2. NCBI lineage: Eukaryota > Viridiplantae > Streptophyta > Pinopsida > Cupressales > Cupressaceae > Sequoiadendron > Sequoiadendron giganteum. The sequence continues at coordinate 320,308,516 of CM021108.1, forward strand.
TTCCATCCACTATGACATAGGGAATGGACTGTAATAATCCAAAATTTCTTCTTTTGGTCCTATTTAGACTCAAAGGATATCTACCTTCCTATAAAAAGGTAGTCCTATCATGCATCCCGTTGCCATGCATTGTTCCATTTGGTGCTTGTCGCTCCTATAGCACAAGGGAAGCCTCTATAGGAGTCTCAAATTTTGAGACAAGTTGTTCGCACAACCCTTTTCCTCTCACTAGCTTGGTGATTTTGATGTCAACGCCATATTCCACCACCTTAGTGATCCAACCAACCCTCTTTTCATTGATATCTTTGCTTAGTGGGAACTCTTTAACGCTGGCATGGGACACCATTAGCTATATCTTATTATTATAAAAAATATGTTTGAATTTTTTCAATGCTCTAACAACAGCAAGAGCTTGATTTTCAACATAGCTATACTTGACCTCATAGTCCTTCAGTTCTTCACTAAAGAAAGCAATGGGTTGCTCCATATTTTCTTTATTTAGCTGAGTTAGAACAATTGATATACTAGCTTCACCTCCAAAGGTATAAAGAATGAAATCCTTTTCATAGTTAGGATTGACAAGGGTAGGAGCTTGAACAATTTCCTATTTGATAGCCTCAAAACTATCTTTACCTTCTTTGGTCCATTTGAAAACCATAATTTTCTTAAGCACAGATGTAAGAGGCTTCACTAAAGCAACAAGGTTTGGAATGAACCTCCTCACTAAGTTAATTATGCCTAAGAAACTCCGTAATCCTTTCTTGTGACTAGGAAGTGGGATGGCCTAGATAGATTTTACTCTTGTGGGATCAATGACCAAGCCATCCTTTGAAAAAATGTGCCCAAGAAATTTTCCCTAGTCACTGGTAAAGACACATTTATTTGGATTTAGGGAAATAAAATATTCCATGCATTTCTAAAATTCTTTCTCAAGGTGACTTAAATGGTCACTTGCATGCTTTAAAAATACTTTTATATCATCCAAGTAGATCAAAACAAACTGTCTAAACACACATTGAAATGCTATGTCTATGACTCTCTAAAAAGTAGCACCTACATTGGTTAGACCAAAAGGAATTTTACAATAAGCATAGGTGCCCCAATTTGTAGTAAATGTTGTCTTATGCTAATCAGATTCTTGGACCAAAATTTGATTATAGCTTGAGTAACCGTCCAAGAAAGAAAACCTTTTTGATCCATTGAATCTTTGCAAAATATGCTCCATGGAGGGGAGGGGATAATGATCTTTTAGGGAGGCTTTATTTAGATCCCTAAAATCTACACAAAGTCTTATTGCCCCATTCTTTTTCCTAACAGTAACAAGATTTTCAACCCATGAAGAATGCTTGATGGGAAAAATTATTCTAGCCTCAATCAACTTGGTCAACTTTTTTCTCATCAAAGGCTCAATCCTAGGATTTATAGGCCTTTATTTTTACCTTACAGGTTTGACATCAGGATCTAATTCAATGTTATGTTGGGAAAGGCTTGGGTCAAAACCCTTTAGGTCTTCATAATTCCAAGCAACTTCATCTTTGTATCTATCTTAAAGATCTATGAAAACATCATGTTCAATAGTAAAGCATATCTTTCCCAAGTTTAGAGACTTGCCCTCTGAAATTTCAATTGGCTTGAAGTCACCCTTCTTTGCAGCTAAGTTCATCCTTTTCTACTTCAACTAATCATCAGGGTTGAAAATACCCTCAAGGGTGATAAGACCATTTGGTAGCTTGTTGCTACTTAGTTGTACAATCTGATCACCATATTGATTTTGCAGCTTGGACTAATTTCTTTTAGAAAATTCCACCTCATCTTGTATAAAATTCACTATTTGTTGATCACTGTCGAAAACTTGCCAGTGATCTTGATTATCCGGAACAACATGCCTCACCACAAGTTTGATATTCTACTCATTTTTCTTGCAATATGTGTTGGTATGTCAAATTGGGCACTAACTGTTGCAAGTCTATCAACATGTTTATTCAGATTTCTTGGAGTTGTTTGGATGTTAAAACCCTCAGAACCCTCAATTAAATCCCAAACCCTATGCTTGTAGGATTTGAGCAAATTGTTCTTGGTTGAGCTTTGAGTTCTGACTTGATGGACAACCAATTCACTATCACCAAAAACTTGTAACAGTTTGATGTTCCTTTCTTGTGCAAGATGGAGACCCTAGATGAGTTCTTCATACTTAGCCACATTGTTAGTGCAACTAAAATGAAGCCTGAAAGAAAAGTAATATTTATCCTTTCTTGGAGATACCAATATTACACCAGCTCCAACACCATTTCTATTTCTAGCACCATCAAAAAACATCTATTATAATCCTCGTAGACCTTCTTGAGTTTTTATGAAGTTGGGGATAGTAGCATTCTCTTCATGAATGCAGTAGGTACTAAGACTAGTCTCCTTTATTTCAACTTCGGTAAGTGGGTTAAATTATAAAGCATTTCTCCATTCATCCAACAAATAATCAGGGACCTACTCAATTGGATTTACAAGCTCATGAGCATAACACTCCTTCTTTTGATTGTGAAATGTACAATTCATGTTTATTGGACTAGGAGTGCAAGGTTCTATATGATCCTTTAGTATGGGATTAGATTTGATGGTTGCTTTAGTGCCATATCTAGTTCTAAATAGTATGTGAGACCAATCAATAGACAAGTAACCACATATATTAGTTTTGAAATCCCTAGATAAGCAAATGGAAAAATGAGCAGGGAGGTCTATGACTGAAACATCTTGCAACAAATCATAGTCAGGACAAGCATGCAAGGACAAATTTAAATTTTATCCCCACGATATTGATAGAAGTGCTATCCAAATTCCATCCAATTATAATTTAATAGCCACCGGCTCTCATACTTGATACCAATCATGTCAACAATTCCTTTAGGCATAGTAAAACTACTAGCCCCAAAGTCTATCATACAATTATTTACTTTATGATTTCCAATAATTAGAGAAATATAAAAGGAAGGTGGCTTACTGATTTTTTTTGAACTCACTTCCTCTTTGGGTTGCACCAGGTTGATTGATGGAATAGTCTTCTCTTTTTCTTGCATGCCACCCATATATTTATGTCCTTTAAATCCTGTTGTAGAAAATCCCTTTGCAATGGGATAGATAGATCCTCCCACATAGTGGCATTCAGATTGGCCCTCTTCATTTTCTCCACTATGTTAAAAGGTAATTGGTTGGATTTAGAAGGAACCTTTGGAACATGGTCTACTTTTGTTGCTTGTGTGATCTTAGGCTACTCCACCACTTGTTTAGGCCTAGTAATAGTTTGATTTGTTCATGGAACCTCTATTGTTCTACTTGTTGGACCAACATTTCCATTTGGTTGAGGTTGTTGAGAGACTGATGCCTGCCCAACATTGGAAGATACGCCACCCTCCATTGCTCTTTTCTTTGATCTTGTATTATGGGCTATTGCATCGGTATCTGCTTGATTCACACCACATAAATCCTCTTGACCCCAAATGAAAAATTAGGAGTCCTCATGTGTATTACTTTGATTGTTAGAAGTTGTTTAGATTGTGCCAATCTACTGCTCTGAGGTAGAGGTCTCATTTTGAGCTACTCAAATTTGCACACACTATCCATTTTGGCAAGCATTTTGATTATGAGCTTGCTCACAAAGCTAACAACACTCTTGCTCTTGTGATAGATTATTTTGCATTGGGACCAAATTCCTAGAATTTTTGGTATTAGGCGTATGTATATTATTCATTGGCTTAATATGATTCCACTGATTTTATCCTTGATAAGGTGGCCTATTTTGCTAATAACCTTGATTTTGAGGCTGATAAGGCCTATCATTTTGAGCTTGCTACCTATCCAACATTATTAACCTATTGTTCATATTTCAGAGCAAGGTGTACAAATATTTTGGAAGTGCAGTAGAAGTAGAAGGTTGGCTTGTAGAAGCCATTGGAGTAAGAGACACTAAAATAGGGGTCATTGTTGGTTGTGAAGGAAGCTCTAAAAATAGAGGCATTGGTGGTCTAGGAGCTATCTTTCCAACTTGAATCAAACAATTTTTTTCCCTTATGGCAACATCATATGCATTTGGTAAGGTAAAACCACCCATTGATTGAATCATAACAATTATATCATTTTTAAGAGCTCTCAAGAAGTATAGGAAGGCATGCTCAAGAGAAGGTTTGACCAAAGCAGGAATTTTCTCCCAAGTCTTTTGAAATCTATAGTTGAAATCACTCATGAACTCATGAGCAACTCTTTTAGTTATTGTTAACTATTCTACCAGGGACAAATGGTCACTCTTTTCTTCAAAATGTTTACATAATTTCTCCCCTAACTCATCCCAGTTGTGAATGGTGTTATGGGAAGACCTCTATACCACTATAGTGCTTTACCTTTCAATGAAGTGGCAAGTATTCTAATAGCCATGTTGTCTTTTGTAACATCATGCACTGAGCATATGTTTGTCGCATCTATGATGTGTTCCTCTGAGGTTGTAGATGTTTCACCTGTAAAATGAGGAATACTCTTCAAAGCATTGATTGGTATATCATTCTTTTAGGCTAAAACTAAGGGACTACCACTAGTAAAAGATACAAAGGGTTGGTTTCTAGGTAGAGCCATGCCAAATAATGTCTTATTTGTATGGGTGGTAGGTGTTTTAGTCTAAAACAATCTATCCATAGGTGGTGTAGATTGAGCTCTTTGAGAGGGACTTGAACTTTTATTTTTCTTATAGGTGACAAAGATTGTCTATTTCTTCTTCTAGAAGTGGACAAGGAGAGTTGAATATATTGAAAATTACCTTTATAAGGCACTCTTGTTTGAATCCTTGGTATGAACTTGTAGATCTGATCTTGAACCAGGAGTTCTGAGTAACAACAGAGTCAAGAATTTGTATGTAGAGTCCTCCCTTGATAGCAGAGTCATTTGGTACTTGTTTGAGAGCCTCTTCAAGGCTAGAATGTTGAGAGCAACATCATTTCCTCAAAAAAATGAAGTAAAACTTCTTGTTATTCCCACTAGGAATGCCAAAAATTGTTGTCTCATTAAACTACACCCTACTGAACAAGAGTTCAGTATTCTAAAGACAAAATGGAAATGACCTCAAGGTGTGGGACTTTGTGAATTAAGGTCAAGTTTCTAGAGAAGGCCGACTTACTCTTCTAAATTAAGTGCAGACGTGTTGGTCTAACCTAGCACATGAAAACCCTAATTTTAACCTACTCTAATATATCACAAGGGAAAATGGGTAGAAAGAGACATGAAATGAAAGAAGGTGATGCATCGAATTTAGAGTTTGTTACTTCTTACTTCAGAATAGCGTAATATGTCAAGGAAACAAATAAAACACCCACTCAGATATGAAGGTAAATAATTTTTACTCAAACATGCAAGAGGTAATGGTGATAATAGTTGAATTGAATTAATATAAAATCTTGAAGTAACCTTTACAATGGTCGAATACAAGAGTTGCAGGTCTGCAAGAGAAAAATCCGAGAGGGGCTAGAAGAAGGATGCATAATAATGATACAATATTTTCCTTTATGGTTCAAGCATAACCAACAATTGAATTCAAAACCCTAACCCTAAACTAACTAGGGTTAAAAAATATGAACTTGATCAGATAAAATGATCTGAATTGCTTCCACCATGGAGCAACATAACTAGCCATAAAGGCTTTGACATTTTGAACAAGCCCCAGATGATGACTCGCAAATACAGGGATGGGCGTCTATGAATTCCATAACAAAATATCAGGCCAACATGCCTTGACAGAATAATATGGCCTCTACAACACATCAAGGAGTAATGGTGACATCCTATAATCAATACAACATTGAAAAGGCATAAAAAATTGGGCCACAGTTGATCAAATTTGATTTGGTAGCTGGAAATTTCATTGAGCCATAACTCTACAAAACTACCGTGAACAAGACTAGTTGACCGTTGAGGTTTGAATGTTGGCCATTAGATCATGGATGGATGACTAAGATTGAACATGACCAAGTTTAAAACATCATCATCGATCCCCACCCTCAAATCAAGGTTGTTGATCTTTGAATGTTCATCGTCACCTCCTATTCATCATCACGCATCATGCAAACCACTCCGCCACCTTGCTTCACAACAATAATGTGAAGCAAGGGTGTGATGCCACCTCAGTTGTTAGATATTCTTTGTTTGATCTCACCCCTTCATGATGTATCACAGAAAGATTCAATGACAAAATGAAAAGAGCAATGTGAAGAGACCCTTCGATGTTGAGAATATTCATGGGAATATTCTCCCATTGACCATTGCATATCATTGTAATGTTTCAAAATTTCCCTTGTACTTTGGCGATGTGAATACCTCCAACGATGACCATTGAATCTTTGCCTTCAAATCTGAACTTTTGGTCACGCATCATGGAAGTGAAAAATAAGGGCCAAAAGATTCTAATGATACATGATGCAAAAGAAAAGAGTTCATTGCTCATCGCAAAAATGAAACTGATGAACGATAAGGTTTCAACGATGGGCGATACAAATACGTAATCAACAGATTTAGCACATGCCTTACAAGTTATTTTAAAATGGGGTCATGCCTAAGTAATAGAATGATTTACTTTATAACAATGCAAAGGAAAAGGTATGACTGGATCGACAAAATGAAAGGTTTTGAAACCATGTCGGTGGCAAAAAAGAGTTTGTGAACACATCAATATACTGAGAAAGGAGAAAACAAAACCAAAGGATGCATACATTATCAGTAAAACCAAAAGGTTTTAAAATTGTATCAGTGGCCACAAAGGTTTGAAAATTAACCAAAATACTGAAAAACCTTAGAATTAGTCAAATTTTAAGAAGGTGCACGAGTACAAGTGGTGAAACTAGGTGAGGGGTCGGTAAAAGAATGACCACCCAAGACATAAGCTATAACTTAATCAATCGAGAACCGAGCATAAAAGGTCAATGTGGAAATACAACAAAAGTGCAAGGCATGGAATGATTAAATTTTTTGGAGGGTTTAAGCCCTAGATGCAATTTATAAACCTTAATTAGACACATTTGAGGAGTTCAAAACCCCAAAGACCCAGATTCATCAAAAATAATCATGGATTTCAACAAGATGCACACATAGGATATCTATGATCAAATATAAATGATGTGCATCCAAGGGTGGCATAAAATATGTCAACAGTACCTTTAGCTTCCCAAAAAATTATGTTTTGTATATTGCGTCACGAGCGGAAAAATGACTTTTGCACCATTCAACAATTTCATTTGCATTCTGTATGGCATTACTTGCAAGTAAATGTTGGAAAACTTTATCATATTACTTGAGGTTTCAGAATTTAATTTAGTTTATATATATATATATATATATATATATATATATATTTTTTTTTTTAATTTGTGTTCCATATATGGTGTTACCTGCAAGTTCATGTTGACGAAGTGCACACTTCACACATGCTCCTACTCCATCATGCTCTCCTTTTCCATGTCCACTCTCATAAAAATTCCACAAAATATTTGTGCCACATCTAGCATATTGATGGCTTAACCAAAAAAAGCTTTTGTAGACTTAAATTGTCCTATGAAGTTCAAATAATTACATTCAAACAAAATTAGTTTCAAAAAAATAGATATATATACATGTATACATGTGTACACAACATATTATATAAGTAATTGAACAATTTAAGTCTCAAAGTTAAGTAAATAAATTTTAAATTAAAAAAAATCAATAGTTTCCATCACATCCATGAGATCATATCCAATGTTGTTCAACATTTATGGCACATCATCTTTAGGTCTTCAAAAAATATTCTGAAATAATGAGCTACATTGTTTCTATCATGACCCGTATCATCACTGATATAAAGTGTGTCGCCAAAAAGTGTAGCCTTTGACACTTTTCACTCATTTGAAACCTTACCTATGGATTTTGGACCTCTTTTTACCCCTTTCCAAGCCTTATGTCAAAGTTTTGTAAGGTGTTGTAAAACATTTCACACTTTCCTAGGCTTGTCATCACTAAATCAACCCTTTCTTATGCTAAAATGACCCCTTAATACACATACATGACTTACTTTAGTGTGTTTTGTGAGACAATTTCGACAAACATCATTAACCACATGTTAACCCCCGAAAACCACTCAAATTTTCCCAGGTGGACTAGGTCACCACCTTGGATGACCTAGTCCCATGTGGCATTAAAATCAAAATAAACTTAATTTTCTTTCAAGATTTCATCTTCTAAACCCTAAGGTCGGCCTATGTAGTGTTATTTTAGGGGAAATTAGGGTGCATAACTTGTATAAATAAGGGTTTTACCCTCATTTTGAACCCTAACAAGTTTCATTTTTTTCTCCTCACTCAATCTTCTCAAGAACTCATCTCTCACTCTTTTCAAGCAAGCTAGGGTTTGTATCCTAAGCCATCAAGACATCTCTCAAGAAGCATTCAAGGGTTGAATCCTCCATTGTTGCAACTCAAGATCAATCATCATGGCAAGGTAAACTCCATTTTTTCATGCTTCTTTACATTATTTCATCATTTTGGTGTGATTACTCAAAAGGGGTTTGACCAAGGCAAACCCCCATGCCCTAACAATCAAAAAGTTTTCCCTCTTAGTGTGATTTGTAGCTCTTGTATGCAGATTTGGCAAAAACCCAAGGTGGAAGAATCTTCATCAAATTTTCAAAGCTCTCAAAGGTTGTAGAAACCCTAGTTGAAGTTTGGAAGACACCTACAAACTAGATTCTTCACTTTCGGGGCCGGACACCTGAAGGAGCAGAAAGTGCAGATCGGGAGCTTCAGATTCCACTTTCTGATCTTCAGAAATTCAAAAGAGGACTAAGTCACCAAAAATGGCAACCTAGTCCCACTGAACCTATTTTTCAAAGTTTTTAGAAGATTTGGATACCCTTTTGCTAGAAATGGGCTATGGTGCAGTTTTCCAGATCTAGGACTAGGTTGCCCAGAATGGCGTAAGTGTCCCAAAAGGCTTGAATTTTAGCATTAATAGCATTTCTAGCCTGCAATCCAATCTACAACTCACTTCCAAGTGCATCTCTTCAATTTAATTCATTTCTATTGTAGTTTGCTTATTTTTCTTAGGTCATTTAGTTTAATGTTTGCATATCATTATGTGTTTTCAAACATAGTTCATTCTCTAAGTTTTACATTAATAGTTAGTTTCTTTTTCAATCCATTTGCATTTAGGACACCGCATTCACACATTTCACACACATCACAACCCCTAATAGTTTTAATGTAACTCCTTAGCATTTTGGTATCCCTCTCTATCCTTTTAGGTGAAAAACCCTAGAAGTGTTAGAGACCTTAAGTGGGTACCAAAATCTTCATTACATTTTGGTGAACCCGACATTCCTACACCCTCTTTTCTGATTTGGACCTCTTTATCATCCTAGATTTACATTGCATTACATTTTGTATTGTTTACATTGCATTCTAGGGTTTAAATTTTACATTAGTAAAAGTGCATATAGGTTGCATTTTTGCATCTTAGAACATTACATATCTCAAAAATTTTACATTTTCATGTTAGGTTTGCATCACCCAATACATAAACCACTTGAATCCATCAAAATATTATGTAAAATCTCAAAAAATCACCAGGTGGGCTAGGTCGCCACCCTAGATGACCTAGTCCCTTTAGGCCCCTGAAACTGTCCTTTACAGAGTTGAAAACCTTGTTTTTATGCTTTTGGTTTGTGTCATTATCTATTTGTATCCATTGGTTGCATTTCTGTTACATGCATTTCATTAGAACTAGCTTAAATTAGCTCATTTCATGCATTGCTTAGTTTCAATTTTGTATATACTACACTTCTTTTTCAGATTGTTACATAGTGTAATAAAAAAATTACCTTGTTTCCCACCTAAAAATTGCATTTTAACATTTCACTTTAAGTCATTTCATTGCATTATCTTTCCCTTCTCTTCATGCCATGTTTTCTTTTAAAATTTCTGACTTTGATTTGGTTTCCAATGGATTGCATAAATACAACATTCCTTCTTATGAGTTCAATGTAGATTACAATAATGAATTCATTAAAGCACATGTTAATAACCAAACCATTGACACAATTCTTAACATTACATTACCCCTTGATGAGGATGTTAGTGTTGACAATCATAACAATCATACTTGTGCTTCTCCCTATACCTCTCCTGTTAGTGACAAAGTTATTTTGGTGATAGAAGATAAAAGATTTGAGGGTCTTGATTGTCCCTTTCCTCATCCCCCTTACAAATACATTAAACAATAAACCTTTCTTGACATCACCTTACCTAGTCCCCCTAACCATAACAATCAAACTTGTCCTTATTCTAATATCCCTCATTGATGCACAAAGGATAGGTTGGTGTTAGAGGATACACCTATTACAAGTCATGAGACTATTGACCCTCCCTTTCCTAATGCTCCTACCATTTGGGATAATTTATTTGAGAATCCTAGTGGTCCTTCTCTTGCTACCTCCCCCCCTTGTGATGAAGCATGTGTTGAACCTCTCCCAAGCTTTCCTACTAGGGTAGATAGTATGGAGTAAGTGAATGAGACCTTTGAAAATCAAATAGAACCCTATCCTAATCCTTCCTCTCCTCATAATCCCATCATTGATCATTCCCCTACTTGTGACAAATTTTTTTTAGAAGAACCAACCCTCAAATTTCTAGAACATGTGCTTCGTAGTTCTCCTAAACACTCTCCTCCTAGGGAGGATATCATGATACAAGACAAGGATAGCATTAACTATCCTTCCCTAGGGGAAGTTAATATTATTCAACCCCAACTCATCCTTTACCCCCCTTCAAACAAACCTCAACCTGAACTTATCCTTTACCCACCTAAGAATAATGTGTCGTAGCAACCAAGTCATAATACCATTGCTCATACACATTACACTAGAAACAATCCCCACCCACCCCAACCAACCTTAGCTTCCTTACCTTCATCACCTCCCATAAAACCTATTGCCCCTTGCTTGAATTCATTCCTTAGGGAGTATGACCTTGTTGACCAACTAAGGAATACTCCTGCTAAAATATCTTTATGGGATCTTATCCAAGCCTCCCCTCACTATAACAACATGATGCAAAATTCCTTAAAAAAAATTCCTATCCCTTTTAATGTGAAAATGAATGACATTCTAGCTATGATTCAAGGCTTTAATACTGACATTGTTTTCCACCAAAGTGAGCTCCCTCCTTTGGATGTGCAAAAACAAGCTAACGCTCTTGTGATCATATCTCAATACCAACACATAGGGATCAAGAGAACCCTTGTTGATAATGGCTCCATTGTTAATGTGTGTAGTGTCAATCTCTTGGAAAGGCCCCATATCAATAAATCAGCCATTCAACCTACCTCTTTATCTATCAGTGGATTTGACAGTGTACGAAAAAAGTCGCTTCGTGTGATCACTTTGCCTCTTACAGTCGTAATGGCCACATTAGATACATTGATCCATGTTGTTCCCAATGATGTTTTGAATATAATATCATTTAGGTAGGCCATGGATTCATGAAATGAATGGGGTGCCTTCCACTCTTCATTGTAAGATGAAGTATATCTACAACAACAAAGTGTACATGCTTGACGTTGATCCTAAGCCTTTTAGTGTCTTAAAACTTGAGAAAAACAAATACAAACCCTTCAAAACCCACCAAAAAAGTAGAACCCATGCCCTTAGATGATGATTGGGGTTCCTTAGAATTCACACCTCCTTTACTAGGAGAATCCAAGACCACAAACACAAACTCTGAAAAGGGAAACGTAGTCTTGTCCACACAAGACTCGGTTGATCCTTCAAAAGCATCCACCTCACCTACTTTAGACAAAGAAGCCAATAATGAACCCTCACCTGATCCAAAAGTGTTGAAAAAGCTCTATGGAAAAGGTTATGAGCGCATGAAGCAACTTGGCTATAGTGGAAAAGAATGTGGTTCTAACGAACAAGGTATCCACACCCCTATTGTGCCTATCACGCACAAAACACATCATGGTCTTGGATTTTTTCCTTTCATTGAAATCATCAAACCTTCCTCTAGCATCAACACCATCCCAAATCATCCTTCTAAATCACCTTTCAAAAGTGATCCTTTGCAACAATCGCAACACTCAAAGGACTCTTTTCTTAATACCAATGTCATCTCGCAACCCACTTATGATTTTGATTTTACACACTCCTCCAAAGGAGCATACAAAATATCACAATCTATAGTGCCTTGTGTAGGTATGACATCCTATACTAACCAAGAGCCTTCTTTTTTATACACCAAAGGAACACCTTCTACCCTTGATCAAGAGGGTATCTTATTGAGACTCCTCTAAGATCACTTGATCTCTCTTCCTCCCTAAACTCGAAAGAAATGTTACAACAAACATTCCTTTTGCGCCTACCACTGACTCCAAGGTCATTCTACTGACAAATGTAAGGCCTTGAGCAGTAAAATCCAACATATTAAGGAATTTTGTGTTCTTCCTTCTGTGGGGACACCTAATTCCTCTAATTGATACTGATTTTCACTCAACCCTGCATCTCATCACTCCTTTTAGCTCACTCTTGTCTTGCACTAAGTGGGGGCAAGGGCTTAGTTATCCCTTTCCCTCGTATGTCACTTGTCATCTCTTTTGACTAGTTGGTAACCTTTCATGAACATATAAGAGAAAGCTTAGGATGTGGATGACATGTCTTAAGTTGACTCGCATGTGACATACACTCCACTTTTTCATGATGTAGCTTATCAGAAACATATGACTTGGCATAGGGATTTTTGAACAACCTCTCATGTCCTCTTCCTTCTAATTTAAAGCAATTTCTCATAGTAATAGTGTTATCAACTGCTTTAAAGTGGGGGCATACATTGACACTCACATTTCATTGTGCAATTTTCTTTTTCTTGTGATTCCCTCTCTTGAAAACATTAGGTATAGTGTTGCTCAAGATGAGACATTGCACTTGTCCTCTCTTACAAACAAGATGAGACCATTTTCACTTTTCCTCTCTTGTAGACATTACGCATGATGTTCCTTAAGATGAGACCTCGCATGAACAAAAGCAAAATCCCTTTGAACATTCCTTACACCATCATTTTCAAATTTCATTTTCTTTTGTGGTGCCTTATCAAAGTTATCAAGAGGTATAACTTTGGTATGGTTCAAGTGGGAAGACCAACCAGTGGCATGAATTTCCCCATAGCCACCTACATTTCTAACCTTTTGGGCCTTCTCACCCAACGAACAACCAAACGTCTCGTTGCCTCAGAGTGAGTACATCATCTTTTTGGACAAACAACCTAGATTTGATCCACAACTAGCTGGATAAATGGTTGAAGCTTTATCCAAATTTTCACCTTTCCCTCTTCTCTTCTATCTAGTTCTTGTCATTGCATGATCACGTATCTTGCTTTGTTGCATATGATTCACCCTTGAATGAGTCCTTTTGCATTGATGTCGAGTTGACTTAGAATCTTGAATCCTGGGGGCTTGGCCACCTTCTTCATTCTTCACCACTCGTCACCATCTCTATTAGGCTACTTTAGTGTGAGTTTGAAGAAAGTTCATCCTCTCACTAAAGTGGGGTCTAAAAGTGTTGCCAAAAAGTGTAGCCTTTGACACTTTTCACTCATTTGGGCCCTTTCCTATAGATTTTGGACCTCCTTTTACCCCTTTCCAAGCCTTATTTCAAAGTGTTGTAAGGTGTTGTAAAAAAAAATCACACTTTCCTAGGCTTGTCATCACTAAATCAACCCTTTCTTATGCTAAAATGACCCCTTAATACACATACATGCCTTACTTTAGTGTGTTTTGTGAGACAATTCCGACAAACATCATTAACCACATGTTAACCCCCGAAAACCACTCAAATTTTCCTAGGTGGACTAGGTCGCCACCTTGGCTAACCTAGTCCCATGTGGCATTAAAATCAAAATAAACTTAATTTTCTTTTGGGATTTCGTCTTCTAAACCCTAAAGTCGACCTGTGTAGTGTTATTTTTAGGGAAATTAGGGTGCATAACTTGTATAAATAAGGGTTTTCCCCTCATTTTGAACCCTAACAAGTTTCATTTTTTTCTCCTCACTCAATCTTCTCAAGCACTCATCTCTCACTCTTCTCAAGCAAGTTAGGGTTTGTATCCTAAGCCATCAAGACATCTCTCAAGAAGCATTCAAGGGTTGAATCCTCCATTGTTGCAACTCAAGATCAATCATCATGGCAAGGTAAACTCCTTTGTTTCATGCTTCTTTACATTATTTCATCATTTTGGTTTGATTACTCAAAAGGGGTTTGACCAAGGCAAACCCCCATGCCCTAACAATTAACAAGTTTTCTATCTTAGTGTGATTTGTAGGTCTTGTATGCAGATTTGGCAAAGAACCAAGGTGGAAGAATCTTCATCAACTTTTCAAAGCTCTTCAAGGTTTCAGAAACCCTAGTTGAAGCTTGGAAGACACCTACAGACTAGATTCTTCACTTTCGAGGCTGGACACCTGAAGGAGCAGAAAGTGCAGACCGGGAGCTTCAAAATTCAGAAGAGGACTAAGTTGCCAAAAATGGAGACTTAGTCCCATTGAACCTATTTTTCATATTTTTCATAATATTTGGATACCCTTTTGGCATAAACGGGCTCTGGTGTTATTTTCTAGATCTGGGACTAGGTCGCCCAAAATGGCGTAAGTGTCCCAACAGGCTTAAATTTTAGCATCAGCAGGATTTCCAACCTCCAATCCAATCTAAAACTCACTTCTAGGTGCACCTCTTCAATTTCATTCATTTCTATGGTAGTTTTATTATGTTTCTTAGGTCATTTAGTTTAATGTTTGCATATCATTATGTGTTTTCAAACATAGCTCATTCTCTAAGTTTTACATTAATAGTTAGTTTCTTTTTTAGTCCATTTTCATTTAGGATGCCTCATTCACACATTTCACACACATCACAACCCCTAATCCTTTGAATGTAACTCCTTAGAATTTTGGTATCCCTCTCTATCTTTTTAGGTGAAAAACCCTAGAAGTGTTAGAGACCCTAAGTGGGTACCAAAATTTTCGTTACAAAAAGTGAACCTCTTTGATGATAATTCGATCATCTTTTCTACTCTGTAAACCATCTACATGTAACTTGACATGTCTATACAAAACTTGCACAAAGATTGCAACTTGCTTTGAATGATAATATTGACTTTGAATCTCAATTTGAGGATTAAATGTATAGTTCTCAGATAAATATACAATAGAGAGAATACAACTTAGTGGAGATAAATTCTTTGAGTCTCGAAATTGCTTTCCATCTTGCACCATGAAAATGCTAGATATCTGGATATATGATATTGTGAAATTTATTCATAAATTTATTGTAAGGCAATCCACTCTCTTTGAGAACAATTTTTTAAGCCTCGACTCCTGACTGCGTTGAATATTTCTCATATTCAAATCTCTTCCAAATAACTTCCATTGAATGATCAATATTGTCAACTTGCAAAAGATTCTTCAAATTTTCACAATCATTACATATATTTTTTATACATTGTACATTGAATTCATCTGAATCTTTTGATTTTTCGCATACAAGAGACTTCTTAAATTGTGTTGTGCTTCCAAGGATGGCGATATTTCAATCAATTATTGCCATAAATTTTTTATATGACTGTAGGTGTAGATCAAATTCAGAATGATTTCAACAACAAGTTATTTCACATACTTTATTTATATGTACAAGCAATGGTCGTAGTGTCTCAAAAATCCTTTGACAAATCTTCACATTTGAAAATTCTTGCTTGAATGCTTCAAAAAGCTCACTTTGTGTTGTATCTATAAAATTTTTTGGATGAGAAATTTTTGTACCATCTTCACCTATTATTTGTATAGTTTCCCTTCTATTGGAAGAAACACAAGAGTGGTTGGTCCAATATTCAACCACCTATTTCTTTACATCTTCTAAAATTCTATCTTTTCGAGGAACCCTGCAAATATTTACCCATTTTTTCTGAATATTTTCATCTATTTTATCTCTCTTTTCAATATACCTTTGAATAGTTATCCTAGAAAAAAATTTTAATTCATAAATTGCTTGAACTTGTCTTGTACATGATAATTTCTTACTATAAATTATAGTCATTAATTCTCTACATGCAACACTTGGATCACTAACTCAACTCTTATTTTTGATACAATTCAATGCTTCTTGCAAGTTTTCAACAATTTTTTGGTTTAATGAACCTAATGAATTTTTCCTATTATCAACCCCTAACAACTCCAAAATAGGGGTCATTTCAAACAAGTTTGGTTAACAAACCTAGGGTTTGATTGACACTCAGCTCATGCGTGTGGGGGAGGCTCTATCCTCCTCCACATTTCTTTTTCTCTAGGTGATGAATGATTTTACCCTTGGTCGTGCCTTCCCTTCTATGAAAGATGCACTTCTCTAGCCTTTCCCATGTAGAAGGGGTTGTTGGTTTGAGGAAACATGAGCAAGGATATAGACCTCCACGATGGAACGAATAAAGGACTTTCTCATGAAGTAGAAGGGCACTCATAGCCTAGAACCTTTGAGATATTGTGACGGGAGAGGAGACCGTGCTTCATGTCGGCACCAGGTTTGTTGTGCGGGAAGGTGGGAATGGTGAAGATGGGGGAATGATAATTTGGTGAAGGCTTTCTGTGTGCAAGATACTAGGCTAAAAAATGTAGGAATGTTCTTAGCCATCGTGGATATTGAAAGGGTCCTGATGAGAAAATTCATGGATGAATGGCTTGTCAATATTTGGGGAAAGAAACTAGGGATATCTTTTCATATTGTAGAATGGTTCAAAATGGGTTGTATGTGATCTTTCTATAAAACCAAGAAATGCAAAAGAAAACCCTTGATAAACAGTTTTGGAACATTGGAAATAATATTTTTAGGGTTGTGGCATGGTCGCCAGAAGCCACCAATGAGGAAGTTCTCACTTTGTCGATCCCTAGATGGATAACAATGAAAATATTCTTTTGAGAATATGGGCCTTCATTCCCCTTTTGATTGAGCCCTATGGAAAAATATCAAGGATGGACAATACAAATTCTACCCTACCCCATATAGATGCAAGGGTGTTGGTTTCGATCTCATTGGGTGTAGACCTACCCGATGCCCTCCTTTTGAAACTCGACACTGGAGATGTCATGTGCAATCTTGAATCTCTAGGGGTCTTAACACTTGCTATATTTGTAGGTGAGAAGGCCACATTAGGATAAATTTCTTGTTGATTAACAAAGGCATGAACAATTTTCAACCAAAGGATAAAGGAAGAACAATATTGATGGGTGTGGCCACAAACCCTAATCTTGCATCTGGAGTGTCAAACAAGTTCATGGCCCACCCGGCTCATGTCGAGGGCACCTCCCCCACTAATAATCTTGATAAGGAAAGAGATTTAGATAGAGAAAAGGTCCAGGGAGGATGAAACGCCCACCCAGAACTCTACTAATGATAAGGAAAGAGATGAAATATTGAAAGACATATCAAAGCCCTAGTTCGGTGACATGGACGTAGGCTCTAGTGAAGATGAAGACTTATTTGAAACCCTAAGCCATGATTCTGGGTTTGACTCAGAGAGAAAATTTGACAATATGGAAATGGAAACCCTAGAACATAATCAAAGGGTGGATGCAATTGATGAAGCATTGATAGAAAATCACATGGCATTGGTTGGCAACACTCCTATCGAGGAAGGTATTCCCTTCACCCTCGAAGTTGATGGTAGCCTAACAAGCCCCAAAAAAATTGATTTAATGTTGGGCCAAGCCTAGCTAAAGAGAAACTATAATAAATGAGGTCATCCCCAACTTAATAAAACCACCTGAAAAGGGAGGTAAAAAGAATGCCCAACAATTGGCATTAGAAAAAATAAGGAACTACTCCAAGGGTGGCTTAGGAGAAAATCCTGCCCTTGACATCCAAACTTATTTTATACAAGACTTCAAAGTCTATAAATAATACCCTAATAAAATGAATCAGGCAAATAATAGACCCTACAAAGTCAAAGACATGGTGAGTGCATTGGAAAATAATCTGATGCCCAGTTATGTTCACCCTGGCATCACCAATGAGCTGGTTACAAACCAACTAGTACAAGGAAATAGTTCCAAAGGTATCTGCAATCAGAGCACCAATCGTGTAGGGTTGAATGTAGGTGGGCATGAGGTTGGCTCTCAAGGAATAGAAAAAACTCTTACAATAGAAAGTGTTCCCACATACCGAGGTTGAAATTAGAGCTTTGGTACCTTGTGTTGATCCTAATAGGCCCTCTGAAACCATAGAACCTTCAAAGAATATAGGGGAAATGGTAGTTAAGGGAGTCCTTGAGGGGGAAGCTAAAGAAAATCCTTCTCGCAAACCTAGGGGAAGACCTAGGAAGGGAACAAAAACATTAATACCAGAAGGAAAAGTTAACCTTAAATTTCTCTCCAAACAAAAGAGGAAGAAGCTCAGTGCAGTTATTGCAAGTCCATTGCCCAAAAGGATGGAAGTAGAGCAGAAGGTTCCAAAGTTCTTTGAGAGCTTCAGAACTGAAAAGTAACTTGGTTTAGACCCTTATGCCAATGGCTCTTGATTGCATTTCATGGAATGTAAGGGGATTGGAATCCCTAGACAGAAAGCAAATCGTTAGAAGGTTCCTAAATCAGTGCAAAGAAAAGGATGTGGTCTTGCTTCAAGAAATCAAAGCCACAAGATTCATGCTAGAAGAAAACCTCAACTTCATTTGGAGGGAGTCAACCCATTTTATTACCAACCATGAAAAGGGTCATGGGGGGGAAACTATTATTATTGCCCAAAACTGGGCACAATATATCACCAATCATGGTCTCTCCCCCTGCAATAAAGTTGTTTGGGTAACTCTAAAAAAGGGTGACCTGTCCTTTGGAATTTTCTCAATTTATACTCCAAATGACTATGGGGAAAGGATTAATCTATGGAACTGGGTTTGTTACTTGGATAATATCCCCTGGATACTGGGGGGAGACTTCAATATGATAGAAATCCAAGAGGATAAGCTTGGGAGAATTGACATGGATTGGAAAGGTAATGAAAAATATTACTAGTTAAAGATGAAGGGCAAGCTCAATCTCATTGATCCTTTGGAGGGTCAAAAAAAAGACTTCCCAAGCATATGGTACACATGGTTTAATTCTCAAAAATGGAACCAAAGAATTTACTGCAGGCTAGACAGATTTTACATAAACGAAGATCACTTTCTTTCGGACTCCCTTAGAGATGGCTGCAAGGTTGAAGTTCATCCCTACACACTGTCTAACCATCACCCCATCAAAATAAGGGTCCTCCTTAGAAAGGGACCAAGGGAGGTCAAATGAAGGGGAGGAATTCCTCCTCAACATTAGCCTACTCCATGATAAAGACTGCGCAGATGCCATACAAACCCTCAAAATTATAAACAAATGCATGCACAGGAACTTAAGTGCCATAGAGAGATGGAACTTAAATGTCAAAGGGTGGAATGTGTTATTTCAGACCATCAAAAAAACAAGAGCCAAGGATAGTAGAAGAGAGGAAGCCCTCCTTTAGGAAGATCTATTAAAGGTTGAGGTTGAGCTTCAAAAGGACCCCATCAATGAGGAGCTGGGGAAAAATTTGACTCTTGCTAGAGACTCCTTGAGGAGGCTTCAAAACAAGAGAGTCCATGGACTCAAAATCATATCCAAAACCAATTGGCTTGCACAAGGAGACAAGGGCTCTAAATTATTTTTCAATTTCATTAGAGACAAGAACTTCAAAGAACACATTGATAAAATCCAGGTGGATGATGGGGTAGTGTGTGACCAAGATGTGATTAAGAGATAGTTTTGTAGTTTTTACAAGAACCTTTTCTCCTCTAAAATTAGTGAGATGGATTGTGAACCAACGAGAAGGATAATCAGAAATCTCATACCCAAGAAACTAGGTGAAGAAGATATAGTGGATCTAGAACGAGAAGTGTCTAAAGAAGAGATCAAAAATGAAATTGAGTCAATGCAAAATGATAAGTCTTCGTGGGTCGATGGGCTACCATTAGAATTCTACAAGGTATTCAAGGAACGAATTGTAGAGGATCCTTTTCTTGTATACAAGGAGGCATTGGAAGTGGGCTCACTAGGGAGTGACATAAATAGAGGCATAATAAAACTTCTCCCAAAGGATGGTGACAAGAATTAATTAAAGAATTGGCAGCCCATAACTCTTTTGAATATATCTTACAAAATCTTGGCCAAGGTCCTAGAAAGAAGGCTAACCAACATACTACCCAATATCATCAGCTCAACTCAAACTAGATTCATTAAGGGTAGATACATCTTGGAGAACCTCATTACCAGTTGGGAGGCTCTAGAATGGACTAGGGTCTCTAATCAAAAGGTTGTCATCCTCCTCCTAGATTTTGAAAAGGCTTATGACAGGGTGGAATGGTCCTTCATTAGGTTAACACTCGAAGCTTTTGGCTTCCCTTCAATATTTTGTAATATGATAGTCATGTTGTTCAAGGATGCAGTAGCCTAGGTTGATGTGAATGGCACACTTACTGAATAATTTTCTCTAGAGAGATCAATTAGGAAAGGTTGCCCATTAGCTCCTGCACTATTTTTAATAGCCTCAAATTCCTTGTACTATGCCCTCAAATCAAATGAACCCTCACCAAGGGTTAAAGACATAATTCTTCCTAACAATGAGGAGTTGGTGAATGCCTAGTTTGTTGATGACACAACTCTTTTCCCCCTACTAGAGGAAGATAATGTATCCAATTTAATGTGAAAACTAAACACCTTTTTCAATGCCTTGGGTGGCAAGGTATCTCTCTCAAATTCAGTCCTACAAGGGTGGCAAGACAACCCACCAGAATGGGTAGTCAAACTTGGAATACAGTGGGTGGACCGAAGAAGTAGGTCAAATATTTGGGCATACCCTTTGTTGTATGTCTGAACCTAAAAGATATGTGGAACTAGATCAAGAATAGGATTGAGAAGAAGATTGAAAATGGAACAAGCAGTACCTCTCAATGGCTGGGAGAGTTCAAATTTTCCAAAAAATCATGTCCTCTTACAGGCTGTACTTTGCCTCAGTTTGGATTTTTAGCAACTACCAAGTAGAGGAAATACAAAAAAGGATTCAGAATTTTCTTTGGTCAAACAGGAGGGACAACAAAAAGAGGCACACAATCAAATATGGGATGGTGTTGTCTAAGCAAATAATATGGGGGGCTTGGGCTCAAAGACCTGAAACTCGAGGGCATTGCACTGGCCTCCAAATGGATTTTCAAGGCATTGACTAGGAATGAACCATGGAAAGTACTAATTAGAAGTAACATTCAAAGAGGTGCCCCCAAACATGGAAGAATCTAGAAGAACCTCCCCCTAAGTGACCTTCTTATCTATCACTTCCCCATATCCCCTGAAGGCTTTGTGGTCTTTAGAAGTATTTGGAAAGCATGGGAACATGTCAAGATACACATATGCAATGCTCAATTTGCATAGGGTATCACCTTGTACACCCATAGATCGGTGTGGTGGAACCTAAATACATAGATAAGCCCTTAGCTATGCTACAAGGTTGCTCAACAAAGAGTTGGAACAATAAAGGCATCAAAACCTTCACGGATATCCTAAATAATGACTCATTAAAAGAATGGAATTAGTTGAAGACTGAATAACACATACTAGATACACACTGGAGGACATACTCTATAATTAGAGAGGCATGTGGTTGCTTGGAATGGTCAATTAATAGAAAGCTCAACCCTGAGCAGTTCAAAGAGTTTCAATGGATCAATGGGTCCAATATCACCATCTCATTGCAAAAACTATCTATAAAACTCTCTCTAAATAGCAGGGTATCTATGAGTACTTGAATAGTAAATGGGAGGTAAACCTCAATGATAATGAATGGTCTAAAATCTTCCTAAACAATTGGTCCAAAACAATTGAACCAAAAAAGGCATGCCTCATATGGTTATTGTTATTGGTATCTCCCAAAGTTGCACCCTGGTTAAGTTGTAAAAATTAACACTTTGGAGAAACATGGGAATGTTTCCAGGTTGTGGGTCACCTATAATGGAAAAGAACCTCTGGAGAAGGCCGAATTCCTTTGGTACTCACCTAAAACTAATCTACTGATCTACTGAGGAAAAGGCAAAAAAGATAACATAAATTGAAATGAATAAACCCTATGGTGATGCACCTAAATGTTCATTAGACTTGCAAATAGCTTACATACACAGTTTAATCAATGGAAAAGTTTGGCTTACACAACCCAAAATTATAAGTTTCTTGCATTAGTGTTTCATAGGAAGTCCTGAACAGTTCACCTCTAGAAGGAAAAATATCTCTCACAGCTAGAAAACCTGCATTTAACACATTCTATGACCTACAACATACATATTTTCTACAAAAGGTGCTTTTATTGAGACAAAAAATAAAAGGAAAATAAAACTTCACAAGTAGCTATATCAATCAACTAGCATGCACACAATAAAATAGAGAATGAGAAGGAAAAAATATTGCTTATCTCCATTAATCATCAAGGTATCCACTGTCAAACATGTCCAAAATAGTGACTTACAAAGCACTGTCTTTTCTCCAAAGGACTCACAAAAGTCAAAGAGCAAAAAGATACAAGTAAGAACTAACTCTTGAAAAGAGTCAAAATGAGAATATATGCATCCATCTCCATCTCCCACCAAAAAAGGCTCTAGAAGCACTTGGGGTCGGATGCAACAATAAGCCCTAAAATCTAGCATGTCAATCTATCTCCAAAAGTGATCAATAAGGTTGAAATGGTCAATCTTGACCAAGTCCTCCATAAAGGCAAGCTAAAATCGCTCCAAGATGCTTTCCCAATTCATTAAAAAGGAGAAATAGTCTCCTACATTCTTGCCTCATGTTTGCAAACTAATTCTTGATAGCTCCTATATGCTCTCCATCATTAAAAACTTAAACAACCTCATAAAGGACCTTATAAGGAGCTCACATGGCATAATTACTTTACTTTACTTTGAATTTAAAATAGCATTATTAACTAAGTGATTTATAGATTACCACTTAGTTAAAATGTTTTACATTAAATATCAATGCAAAAACAACATCCAAAGCACGACCATGCAAGCAAAAGGCATAAGTCAAAAGACTTAGCACATAAGCTTTAAAACTCCTAAGGCATGAAAGATTTTCCCATGAGATGTATTATTTGGCAAACATATTTTTGATAAAAACAAGGTAGAAAATACCTTGTCCATCGACCTCCTTAGGGTTTAGAAACCCTAAAAAAAAGAAAAAGAAAAAGGTAAAGCATTTTCTTCATTTTATCATGAAGCTTCTGGAGGAAGCTCGATTGTCGCCAATGAGGGTTTCATCGAACTCTGCTACAAGCTTCTATGGTGGATTTATGTGTGTTCTTTTCTGCAATCTTTGTCGATTCTCTCAAAGAAATGTTGGTAAGCTTTTTGAATCCTCCGATTGCATATTGTAATCAATGATTTATGTGTTTTATTTTCCATGTAGAAATGAAAGAATAAAAGATAGTATAAGGACATGGCTTTCTTCTATAGGTTTTCTCTTACAAGCACAAATAGCTAAACATATTTATGAAAAATACATCAAATACAGGTTGAAGGTTTGTGATTCAAAGGTTTGCTTTTCCACTATGTGTCTCATGGTCAAGTGTTTCTCTTGATTCCTCTTCTGAAAACCTTCTAAAAGCTCAAAATTCCTCCTTTTCCATAGCAAAAACAAAGAAAACTTGAGTTATGTGACCTTATGAGGTTGTTCCTCTATCATCCTCTATTCTAGTTTTTTCTTTTCTTTTTTGGTCGTCGTTGTTTGCATATTCTAAAAGAAATTCCATTCGGGTTTTCAAAAACCCGTGTCCTCCACTTAGCTATTCATGGTCATTTTCATGAATGTGGCCATATCTTGCTCCACAGGTATCAAAAACTACTAATGGGTTACTCAAAACTCGATCCCTTTCTTGCTCCCTTTTATATTTCTATTTGAGGGTTTGTTTCATCTGAAAACCCTACTCCTTAAAACGACAGTAGCTCAGCCTGGTATTCTTCTATAGGCTACACTTGGCTCTATGCTAGAAATGCATGCATTCTTCACATTTTGATGCTCTATGACCTGTCATTGTCGTGGCTTCATATTTTTACCTTTTTTCTACTATATATGACTCTTGCCCCATTTGTTCTTCATTTATGAAGCTACAGGAAAACAATCATACTTGTATTTTGAAACATGTTTGAATGCAAATATCACATTTAAATGCAAGAAAGTAATACAATGTACAACACCTATCACTTATCTACATTTCAGTGGTATTATCCTTCATTTACATTTACTCTCATCAATTCACCTCCCAAGTATATATTCAATAGCAAATGCAAAGATCTATGAAGTATCCAATTGCAACATTGTATCATGATATGTTTGAAATAAATGAATGTCTCTCCAAAATCACAAGTTGATCTTTATTTTCATTCCTTTGTTTTCCATCGATGAAACACAAATTTGGAAACCTTTGAGATATATGATTGTTTCCTCCAGGTATTATATCATGACATTGTCACTTCAAAAGAGATGAACTTGCTTTTATACTTGTAGAAATAGTAATAATCCCTATTATGGAAACAATTTTAATTGATTTCTTGGATTTTGAAATCATTAGAGCTTAGATCGTCATTTTTTCTCAATGCCATTCTCAGTTGTCTCTGTTCATATATTTCTATTGACTAAACTGAAAATCATTGCCATTAAATTTGCATCAGAAACTTTTTCTTTGTATAAAATCTTGCATTGAATACATATAAACCTGAGATGACACAACCTCATAGTAGTTGTCCTTTACATTATTGTAGCACTATGTTTGAAGAGTGATACCATTCCATGAATGGTGAATGAGTAAAACAAAACTACTAAACACTTGACCATTGATCATTTGTCTAAAAATTTATCCACTTATCTTCTGATATTCTCAATACTTTCTATAATTGACAATAAGGATTGTTGATATTTTATGCTTTATGACTTCCTTGAATGACTATATGTCACTTATAACTGTGATTGATAACTCGTTGCCATAAATGATGTATGTTTGTTCAAGTAAACTATAAAGAGATGAACCCTTTCAATGTCTCCTAAAAACATAACAAAGTAGCATGTTGGTCTCAACCCTTGTGGGAGCCACATTTGTCCCATGTGGTGATATTAGATGAATCAAAATAACAACATTACTTTCCTTGTATTTGCACATGAAGCAAACAAATTAGCAAGAATAGTGAAGCAAAAGCTTCCAATATAATGATTTTTTGCACTTTTGAAAGTTTGTTAACTTTGATCATGTGTTTGAACGCCACATAGGAAGTAGATTATATTCCTATTGATAAATGGATATAAGGAGAAGTCTGATTCCGAGATCTAACACAACCATTACAATTTTGCAGGTAACTTCTAGAGCAAAGATGGAAGGATATGAAACAACTGAAACCACTGTACCATGAAGACACCTCCACAACTGCAACTCGTCATTCGTCATTCCAGGCAATGACGGATCACACTTCCTTTTGTGTTCATTTTTTCCTCTTCAGTTGTATAATGTGCTTCATATGTTCATTCAATCATATGTTCTTAGTTATTTCAGTTACTCCCACAACTTGTGTGGGATCTTTTGTACTATTTTATGAATAAAATAGCAATTTCATGGTATTATTTTGAAATGAACTTGCATAATAAAACTAAAATTTACCTAAAAATCAATTGTTTGCACAATAATGGATACTTAGCAAAAAAATTGTGTACCTGGTGTACCTTTTAGCTTGAAATTGCAATTTAGCTCTACCTGTTTAGAGTTGTAGCTAAAAATAGGTAACAGTTATTTCACAGGTTGGCCTGCAAATCAAATTCAAATGAGACTTGAACTTGTAGACTATGTAGGGTACTAGAAACAATAAAGCACATATTTTTTTATTTTTGCAAAAGAAACTTGGAAACTGTGTTGCAATAAATTGGACATATGGAGCACTAATGGGTCTCTTAGAATGGCAGAGTTATTTTATTCAATAAAAATAAGTTTGGCAAAGAGCAAACATTGTTTTGGTCATGTTTTTCAACAAAAATTCTTTGGCACATTTGGAAAGCCCAGAACGATGAAATATTTAAAGGGAGTTTGAGGGTCCTTACTAAGTCTTCATGAAGACTCACCCTTTACAACATTTCCTTGCAGGTTACTATGACAACGAAGGTCATGTTATGCCTTGCATAACCACCCCATCTTTTGCCTTGGTCAAAATGGGTCCCCCTTTGTTAATTTTCATCTCTTGTTGTCTTTCAAACAAAGTCTAGAGTCTTTCTCCTTTCAACACTTTGTTTTATTTTATTTTTGTCTGTCGAAATCGGAGCTGGAACCAAATCGGGTTCTAAAACCACAATCAAAACTCGTTTCAGGCCCCATCCCGATAGCCTTTTCTTTCAGTCTTTTGTTTTGTCTTTAGTGGACCCAGAGCCAGAGTGGGTGTTAAGTTAGTCTTTATCGAAAGTTGCAAAATCATAATCCATTCCTCCCCCGCCTCCGCTATTTTGACTTTTGGTTTTGGTCTAAGTCCTTTTCTTTAGTTTTGTTATGTTGGTCTTTTGTTTTACTTTTTATGTTTGGTTTTGTTTTGTGTTTAGTTGGTAGACCCGGAACCGAAATTGGAATGGATTTTGGAAATTTCTTGAAAGTTTCGAATCGGTTTCTATTTCAGTTCCGACCCCGCTATTTTTCTAGATCGTTGACTTTTTTGACTGAAGTCGCACTGTTGTGAAGTGTTGGTTCTCTTTCAGTTCTAACTCTGCCTTAACTGTGTTTTAATGCATTAATGAAAGTTGCTCGTGTAGGTAGAAATCCTCATTTTTTACCTTCATTAAGGATTAAACGAATCATTATTGTCATCGTTAAGAGATTAAGAAGCATGAAAGAGCAGCGACGGAGTTCATTTGAGCGAATTGATCAAAAGAGAAGAAGGTTATCGTTTGTGAATCAGTTCAGAAGGTTAGCAGGGTGCTGTTGTGTTCGAGGTGGGGTTTTCTTATTATTGTTGTTCTTCGTTTGTTAATTGTTGCATTTTTTTTTTTTTGTATATATTTGCCCATGTTTGGAATCATGTCTTTTTGTTCTTCGTTTTTAACAAATTTGTGATTCTTGGCATGCTTGTTTGAATGGGTGCTTTATTTTGTTTGTCTGGTTGATTCCTTGTTTCTTTTTGCTTTTATTTTTAGTTCTTTCTATTTTAGGGAATGGTCGCTTTCACGTTTTAGTCATGATCGCATCATGCTATTTTGGATTTACAGTGAGGTAGATTAGAGATTTACAGTGAGTTAGGGTTAATTGAATCTCGTTTTTACTTAGGGTTTTTGTCGCGCTTTCAAACTGGTAAAATGGTAAGGTTTAAAATTTGTGCCCTAGTTTTTATCGTGTTTGTTAGATTAGGGTTTCGTAGGTTTCTGTGATCACATTTAAATGATTAAAATATGATACCCTAAAATTTAGTTGTTCCCCATGGTCATATGAGTATAGTGTTTTTAAAGCCTCTTTTCATTTAATAGGACCTTGGTTTTAGTCATGGAGTTATGTGTTAAATTAATAAAACGTTTGATGATGTCATGGTCAACCTAGGCAGAGACGGGATCGGAATCAATCTTGAACTGGAGAATTTTGTTTTACAAAAGGTATCGATTCTATTTTCCTCCCATTTCTGGCTCCGCGTATAATAAAGAAGTCTTCTGTCGAAATAATGATGACCAAGTCGGAAGCGGAGGCGGAATGGAAATAGAATATGGAAAATAAAAATCTAAAGAAAACCAAATCCGTTTTTCATTCCAATCTTGATTCCGATCACCTCCCCGATTCCAACTTCGAGCCCGTTCATTATTAGTGAAATATCTATATCGGTTTTGGCTCCGAGTCCGGTAGTATTGTAAAAGAGACTGTTTTAGGTTGTGTTTCTGCCTGGTTCCGCCTCCGGTGCATATATGAAAGGTATGGTTTTTAGAGCATGTTTTGGTGATGATATTTAAAGATCTAATTAGAGGTTTGGTTTGCAGGAAAGTTGAAAGATGTCAGGAACATCAGGGGAAGCTCCTCGAAGGAACCAGCCTACAGGAACATCAAAGGCAGCACAAAAACCAAAGAAGTTAAAGCCAGAACAATTTCCTTATACCTTGAGGTATAGTCACAGGAGTCTGGTTGTGAAGGTGAGCAAGGTGGAATCAGACTGGTTAGACATCACTGATATGAACTTGGGCCAGTACAACTTTGAGGAGTTACATGGAGAAACCTTTGCAGAACGAGAAAATCTAACAGGAAGGATGCAAAGGATTGTTGATTCTAGCTTGGCACATATTACTATGTTCCCTTTATCAGTCCAGTGCCCGGAGTTGATCTTAACAGTAGCTAGTGCGTACAATCCTGCTACAAGACTATGCATGGATTCACAAGATAGGGTGATCATTGATCTTACTCCTCAGATGTTTCAAAGTATATTTAATGTCTCAGATCCTAAGAGCTTGGTGCAGTTGGATGAGGCAGAGGCCTTGGAGAAATATAGTAAGTATAAGGACTCCAATAGGTCTCATTTGAACAAAAAGTGGTTGAAGACAGAAAAGAAATCTCTATCCAAGCTTGCACACCAACCTAAGAGCGCAGATTTCAAGAAGGAAGTATCGGATTTAATACTGATGTTGTCCAGGGTGTTTGGGAAGAGGGATACGTTCCACTTCAAGGAATGGATGTTTCCTTTCATCCAAATAATCTTACAGGGTGACCATCAGTTTGATTGGCCAATGATTGTGTCAAATGCTATCCATGATTAGCTGACTAACATCAAAAGCACTAAGTGTTTCTTTATGACTTCTTATGTGGTGTATGCAGCAACAAGATTGGGTGTTTTCCCAGGTTTGAATAGAGTGGGCATAATGGGAGCCTTGGATGGACAGAAAAAGGTATGGGAGCACTATGACCAATTGTCTCTTCAAGTTGCTGAGACTCATTTCAGAAGAGTCAATGATGCATTTTTATATGTGATCATCAACCAATTGAATGGAGATGCAGGATACCGATTGAGTCAAGAAGCCATGGCATTCATTGTTGAATGGGGATGTTGGTACATCCAATACCCCAAATTTACATACTTCAGGTTGGCCGGTTTTGAAGGCCATCCACATTTGCTTCCAAGATGCTACAATAAAAAGATAGTGCTAATGGAACTTGTATATCAGGCTCTTGGAGTTAATGCTCAGTTTGGGATCAAACATAAAACCAGATGTCATAAGTTTCCCATGAAGTTGGGTGATTGTATGGTTGTACAACAATTGGTAAGATGTATGCCTTATTGCCTTCAGTGTTTACCAGACATTTCAATTTGCTAGAGGATTTTTGGCGTGATCGGCAAGATGAGTATGATCTAAGGAAGAAGAATTATGAAAGGCTATCTGTCGCACTCATGTCCGAGCTTGGTGTTAAAGAAAATATTCTTGACACATTGGTGGATGATGGAATTGTAATGGATCCATCCTATGAGGCTTTGAACATTGGCACCAAGAGTCTAGATCCAATTGACTTGGACAGTGAAGAAACCATTGATATTAAGCAGATCGGAAGGACAGTGTTGGATAGAAGTGTGCAATGGTAAGTGCTAAGAACCCAGACTACTCAAGAACTAGCCCCTAAAAAGGGTAAGGGATACAGGAGGATCAAAAGAAAGACACCTCCCAAAGAGCCATTAGAATTCCTTCCTCCAGACATAGAAGAAATAGAACTTGAGGCAGCAGAGGATGAAGAGGAAACGCAAGAAGGGGATGTTCCAGTAGGATCTGTTATTTCGACACCCACATTAGGTGAGTCATCCGCACAAGTCCCACTTACAAGGAAGAAGAGTAAAGAAATTCAAGAAGGAGCTCTCCATACCATGGCTGAAACTGCCAAGGGAAAAGAAGTGGAGGAGGAAATTCTGGAGGTTGAGATAGATTCAGATGAGACTCTATCAGAGAAAGATATGCAAGAGAACATGCCTCTAGAGGAGGATATTGAGCAGGTTTTGACACAAGAAGAGCAATGGAAGTTGTTTGAGGATGCAAAAAGAAATTCTGATGCAAAGGTGGTAGTAGAGAAACAAAAGGAAATTGATGCTAAGGTACAAGCTGATGCTATACTTCACTAGCAACAATTAAGAACTAGACAAAGTAAAGCTAAGGCAGTAGTTGATGAAGTAGAGAGACAAAGAAAGCAACAAGAATATGAACTCAAGTTCAAAGAAGAGAATGACAAGTTGGAACTGATACAAAAGATCCATGACCTTGAGGAGGAGAAAGCAAGGAACCGAAGGGAAAAGGAAATCTTGGTTGCTAGGTTGAAACTTGCAGAGGAAGCTTGACAAAAAGAAGAAGAAGTTGAAAGTTTAAGAAAGAAAAGGGATGTTGAAGATTTGGTTAAGAAGCAGCAAGAAGAAGAAGCAGAAGCCGAAAAACTTAAGGCTTTGGAGGCAGAAAGGTTAGAAAGGGAAAGACTAGAGGCCTTAGAAAAAGAGAAACTGGAAAGAGAAGCTCTAGAAAGAGAAAGAATAGAGAAGGAAGAATTAGAAAAGGAGAGGTTGGAAAAGGAAAAAGTAGAGAGAAATCAGTTGGAGGAAGAGAGGTTGAGGAAAGAAGAGGAAGATAAGAAAAGGAAAGAACAAAAGGATAGGGAAGAGGCTGAAAAGCTTGTGCAAATGCATATACTGCAAGAACAACAAGAGAAAGCAAGGGTTGACTCTCAATCCCAGGTAAATATGCAGCCACCTTCTACAGTTATTGCTCCCTCTTCCTCTATGATGACTACTGCTCCAAGTGCTCCTACATGGCTAAAATTGGACTTGTAGAAGAGGGCAGTAACCCCTTTACAACCTCTCAATTGGGAGGATATGATGAAGGGAATTGAGAAGGAGAGGCCTAAAAAGAAGGCTAAGATTCTACATTCTACCCGACTCATAGATAAAGGAGAGATTGTTGCTGAATGTGCCATGCCAATGACAGAAAAGGAGGTAGGGGACATGCAACTAACAGATTATCAATTGAGTACTGTCAACTTGGGAAGGCCCACTAGGAATCAGCAGATGAACTTGATTGATGTGGTGGCTTCAATGACCAAATCAAGAATGATAAAGGATAAGCAAAAGAAAGATGGGCTTAAGGCTCAATTGGATCAATTACATTCATTCTTGAAAAGTGTTTCCTCTCCAAGATCACAATAGGCAACTGCCTTCGAGACTCCTATTCTATTAAGTAAAAAGGAGGTAGATGATTTGGTGCAGGTAAGAGGCAAATCGGAGATGGTCGGTCGATGGATGGACAA
The DNA here is from genome assembly GCA_007115665.2 of Sequoiadendron giganteum. Lineage (NCBI taxonomy): Eukaryota > Viridiplantae > Streptophyta > Pinopsida > Cupressales > Cupressaceae > Sequoiadendron > Sequoiadendron giganteum. The sequence goes on from CM021108.1 coordinate 320,339,903, forward strand.
GTTGAATCAAGAGGCAGGTGAAGTTTTGGTTGAGGGTTTTGAGACCTACAAAGGCACTGAAGAGTTGATAAAACAGATGCATCAATACATTGAAGCATTGGAGAAACAAGAAGAAGAGTATAAAGAATACAATCATAAATTGGAGAAGGTTAATGCATTACCTTTAGCTACTCTTCTTGAACAGTCCATACTAGAGGAGGAGAATAAAGATTTTATTAGAAAAACCTCTCGTATACTCTGTTTTAGAACTAGCTTCTTGTGTAAACATAAGGATGAGATCCAAGAGGCTGTTAATAATTTGACTGAGCAATTGGAAGAGCTGGAAGTGGTCATTGCTATTATTGTAGATGTACATGCATTTACAAAAGAAGGCATGCCTTTGAGTCAAATAAAAGAGAAATGGGATGAAAGATTCAGAGAACTAATGTAGAGAGGAGATGATGATGGAGATTTGATGTTGGATCGGTTAATGGATATCAAAGAAGAAATAAAAGCTGCTAGGAGAGAGATGATAAAGATAAAAGGTATGAGGGAGTTTGCTGCAACAGAATTGGATCGAATCAAATTTGAAGATAGCTGGATTGATGGGTCAGAAATAGATACATTACAACAAGTCTTCACCAGCTATGATGAGTTCATTATAGATCCAGCTTCACATGCATAAATCTCCTGCATGCATGATTTCCTTCTTCTTTGCATGTTGCATGTAGCACTGACAGTTGAGGCGCATGACATATTTTTCTTCTATTTTTCTATTCTCTAGTTAAACTGAACATCTAATGTAAGAACTCAAGATCAAATCGATCTGAGTTTCCAAGAAAGTTGTTGTTCCTAAAAAGGTGGACAACCTAAAATAGAAGTGAAGTTTGAACTTGTTGTATAATCTATAAATACCCGATGGGTATCATATTGTAAAGGTCGGCTAATTGAGAATAGGATTGGCTTACCTAAGTTAGGAGATAGAATTTTATAGTGATTACAGAGATACTTTGTACTTAATCTTTTTACAGTTAATAGAATTACAAGTTTTACACAATATGGTATTACAATTGAGTTGTTTTATTTGATAAGACCGATAAGTTATAATCTATCTGAATGCCAGTGATTGTGCTGAAGCATGCTAGTTTCTTATGCGATGAAAATCATTAGAAGAAACCAGATTTAAGGATTATCTTATTGGATTATCATTGAATTGAAGCTATTAAAGTCTGTTGATCTATAATCTTGATGATGAATGAATGTGTGTTGTTTTGAAAATCCTTGAAATATTTGTGATGTGTAATTGTGAAGTTAATTAAGCACCTAAAATGATGCAGCGGTATAGATTATGCTATAGATTGTGTCATCTTATGGTTTTCTTGATCTGATTGGAAGAACATTCATTATTTGGAGATATATGTTTGGATGCTAGATAAATTTGATTCATACTTATTGGTTTACCCCTTTGATCTATCTTTTTCTTTTGTTTGAAACCCCATTGATTTACTAAATAGTTCAGTAAAATGAGTCATCGCTTGAATATTTTGTTACCAGCACATGCCCCTTGAATATTACAGTTGCATGAACCGATTGAGTGACACTAGACAGTTGAGAACCAACTACCGGGACCTTGGGAGTTAGGCTACTACATGTTGTCTTTCTTTTTCAGGAGAAATAAAGTAGAAATATTTTGTTTTAACGTTGTTTGTGTCATTTTCACCATCAACAGGTCACAAAGTTCAATTTCCTCAAGTTGCTGGAGGATGGGGTGCTGCAAATAAACATGAGGGAGGTAAGATTTGGCCACACCTGGTAAACTGGTCAACCAAGTTCAGAAATCTTCCTCCAGGCTTCAGAAATATTCTAGAAGGACTTCAATGAAAGAACAACAAGGGAAGCTCAGTTGGAAAATTCCCCACCATTTCTCAGGCCTGAAGACTTCACTCAGGAAGAAATTGTGGCTATTGAGGTCCTCCTGGGCATGAAACACCCAACTAGCAATGAGGGGTTGGAAGCCTAATCTGGTGGATAACTCCTTTTTGGATTAGATATGATTTTTTGGCATGATAAAAATAGGTTATGGTATAGCTAACAACACAAATCGGATGGCTAGGTGGTTTCTTTTATCAGGAATGGCATCAGCAGGCTCTCAGTTTTGGAACTCTCAGGGCAAGCTCATAGAGACAACATCTGACAGATCTCTAGGGTAGCGCTCAACAGGGAAGAATGAAGAGGAGACTTAGATGGATAATACAGGGGCAACACGAAATACCATTGTAATAGTTTATATGCAATAGTATATTGTTCAAGGGCAGCATGTAACTCCATTGTATTGTTACAATTTTGTAATTGTATGCTTTGAGAAGCAGTAGTATTGCTCGATATATATGTATATGTTGTTCCAACTATAATTAATATAAAAAAAATAGGGATCATTTCTTTTCGCCTAAATAACTTTACAAATAATTGTGCTCTTCCAATTAGAGTTTTTTCTTCAAAAAATTCATCCCATATTCTTTTAGAGTGTAATTTTACTGTGCTTTCAGATAACAAATGTTCAAATGAAATATTATTGAAAAGAGAATCCTCATCCATCTCCATCAGATTTTCCATACCATAGAAAAAAATTCTATTACTAGGTTCAATTTGTTCTTGTACCTGTACGTCACCTTGTTCATCAATAATTTCCATGGGTTGTTCTTTAGTAGATGTTCCTTCACCCACTTTTCTCTTCTTCTCTCTTGTTCACGATCATACTTCCTCGCTCTATTCCTTGGGTTCCTCATCACAAATTGCACTCAAATTTGAATTCACCTACATACAAATGTACACACATGCTTTCAATGAACGTAGTTAATATTGCATAAATAGAACACTAAATAAATTATTCATTTGTTAAATCCAAAGTAAAAAACAAAAAGAAAAAGAAATTATAACATTGGTTTTCAAAACATAATGAGCTCGTATTTAAATACTATAAGTACTCTATAACCTCAAAGATCATCTAAAATTCATATTAGGGAAAATTCATGTGTACACATGTAAGAAATAATTAACATGAGCCACACACTGGATTATTGTCTAGTATCTTTGTATTGGTCCATAAAAAAATAACATGTAAATATTTAAATAAAAATAAAGAAAAGACAAACAAAATAGGTCTTAACTAATTATGATATTGAAATAATTCAAGTCCCCAAGAAGATTACAACCATATTATCCTCATACTCAAATTTTGAATTTGTTTGAACTCAAATATAATGGTCCTACATTACTTATGTTACATTTCTCTAGTGATGTATAGGATGATAAGGTTCATCAATTAAAATTTCTTTAAATACATAAATTACATTTACATATCATGAGCATATTGGGGTATATATCACTTGAAAATATTTAGCATGTAACTAGATGTGCATTAGATCATGATATCACTTACTAGATCACAACTAAATGCATCAATATTGGATCTTTTTAATAAAATGAGTACTATAAAACATAGAAAGAGAAACATCATGCTCGATATACCTAAATGTGTAGATCACCAAGTATAATTTGCACATAATCAATTCAAGTGAACCTAGCACATTTTTCAACCTAATGCAAGAGCATGGGAAAACTTGGACACACATAAGGTTTGGAAAGATCTCTAAGTCAATTTTTGATATAAAATATAGATGGACAAGGTAGTCACATGTGAAGGAGAGGATCCATATAAAGGATCAACATTATTTTCAATAAAATCCAATTGAGTGAGTGGGCATGGGAATAAAAGAGAATGCAAGAAGATCCTTAATAAAGAGAAATGAGGAAGGAGAATGGAACACATAAGTGCTACAAGAACTACTGGAACCTAAGAAAAGTACACTAACATAGAGGAAGTCCTACCTAAAGAAGGTATGTAAAGGTGTCCACAAAATACATCAAAGAGAAAAAGGGTATATAAGTGAAGTGTTCAAACCCTAGTAAAGGAGGTTGGACAAAGAAGGAGTAAGGATGGAGAAGAAGGTCAAAGGGGAGAAAACACTTTCAATATGATCTCATAGCTCAAAAATCTGAGAACAATTAAAGGAAATGGACTTGGATAGAGGCCATGTAGGTGAGGTTGAGGAAAAAAAATTAAGAAAAAAAACATATTAGTCATGCTAAAGTATGAGTGTCTAGGGAAGGATGAGACAATCTTGATGAACTTTAAATCTAGCATGAAACTACCACTTCATCTCATTTTTTCAAATAAGGATTCATGTACATTATTTCACACCTAAGGAGTTTGATGTAGGGGCACAATAGGTTGGATAAGGAACATTATATAAAAGGATAGGGTGAACACATGAGAGTAGATCATGTTACAAGGAAGGAATTATGCACAAGAACAAGGGATGGAACCCACACATGAGAAATAAATGAAAAAGTAGAGAAGAGAAGAGTTGCAAGGGAATACATGATTGTGTGAAACCACATAAAATGAGGACATGACTAATGCCTCAAGTAGATAGTTATCTAAAATTTATAATGATTATCTAAAACACACTAGGTGAAGTTAAGCATATTTTTATAAGTTTCATAGTGCAAGTCTATAGGTGCACTTGAATGATCCAAAATTGTGGGTCCTTGTACATGTGTATGCCATAACTTAAAAATAGTGAAAAATAGTGAAAACTAACTTCAAATGCACCCATGAAAAGAGTGACATAATCAATTATAAGTTGAAGATCAATGTACCTTCAAATATAGCTCTTCTATTATCAAAATACGTCTTATTTGTCAAAATAATTCTTCTATTGTCGAAATATGTCTTCTTTTGTAGAAATAACTCTTTTATTGTTGAAATAAGTCTTCCTTTGTATTTTCCCGAATTTTCTTGAATTGAAAAATCTAAAAAAAAATTAAAATTATATGGATGGTTTTCGGCCTAACAGATTTCGATTGACCACCTATCAGCCGAGTACTTTTCAGTTGAAACGCTCTCAGCAGGAACGTGCTTTGTCGAAAATATCTAGTTGGCATCCTACTTGGCAACCAACTCAGATTTTTTGAGTTTTCTAAAACATTCAACTTCAAGAAAGTATTTTTTCAATCAAAATAATTTTTCTAAAAAAAAAAAAATATCATTTTGTAGTGCTCAGAGTGGTGAATCCAAATATGTAAAATTTTTAATATTTTGATTAGTTTTAATATATTTTATTTTTTAAATAATGCAAGTAGGTTGTTAAAGTTTAAAAATAGGTTGATTAGAAATTAAAAAAAAATAGTAAAACATATTAATATTTTTTGAAATATATATGGTGCACTAGAGGAGAGAATCCTTTCCAAAAGGGTATAATTTTTTTTTTGAAAATGATTAAAAAAATAGACAATAGTTGACGTCCAATGAAAACTGTCAAATTCTTATAAGTTTGACTTTAAAATGTTATTATGAGAAAAATATACATCAAAATTTGATTTTTTTTCCATGCACTAGATATTGAAGTTACCTATTTGGAGAAAAAATTTAGGGGAAAATAAAGCTTTTTTCAATTTGTTTCTTGACGTCAATTGAACGTCACTTTTTCCTAGAATTTTTAGCATTCCAAAATTTGTTCTTAAATTGATAAAAAAATAATGAAAACATTTTTTTTAAAATATAAAAAAATTATAGGAATAAACTTCATCAAGAGTTCTACATTTCATTAGTTTACATCATTTTGAAATTCAAAACATAAAGACCACTTTTATGTGGTTGAAGTTCAATTTTATTTTTTGTTGATTGATTCCTTTATAAAGTGTGACACAGGTTTGTGCTTTTACCTATCTTCCCTTTCTCCTAGTAGAATATGGACTATTTTATTATCATCCACCAAATATATCTCTTCCTTTCTTGATTCTACTATCCCATTAGAATTGACAAACCATATTAAGCCTAACAACTCTCTAAAAGTGTTAAATGGTTCCTTCATCTCAATGACCTCAAAATCAGCAATTTGTTTAAGTCCTTTGATGTTTATTTCCACATTCTTCCATGTTCTTAAAGTCTCGATGCCAAAGCCATCTTCCAAACTGATGTTCATTGGTGTTTTGATTATCTTGGATTTTCCCAACCTCTCCCAAGTTGTTGCTAGAATAATGTTTAGGTCCACACCTAGATCGATCATCACATGTTTGACCTTAGTATTATTAAGGTGTGCGGTGATTAAAAGAGGGCCATTCTTCTAGTTTCGATCTTCTATAAGTTGATGGACTTCTTGTTTCTGTTTGTTCCAATATTTTCCCAATTTTTTAAATTTGACTAGAAGGTCCTTTTACTAGGTTGAAGAGGCTAATTTTTTCAGCATCATAACTTCTTCTAACAAACAAGCTATGTCATCCTTTTGTTGTTGTATAAATTTTATTTTTCTATTTCTACTATCTTATCATGTTATTTTCTTGGTCGGAAGTAATCATATTCCTCTTCTTTTGGGTTTGATTCTTTGCTAACTTCTTCAATTTCTTTTTGTTTATTCTTTTTAGTATCAGTTCCTTGTCTAGTTAGTATTGTAACCTTATTTTTCTTAGCTCCAGATTTTTTCATTTTCTTAATCTACAATTTTTTGTTCTTCACTGAAATATTGTTTGTTTGATGTATTAGATGACCATTGATCTAGCCTTTGACAACTTTTAACTTATTATGCTAGTATTCTTTTGATTACCCTAGCCCCTTTATGGTCTTGCAAGTCATCACTTCTAGAGTGTGTTATATTTTGATAATATTTGTGTGCTTTATCACATCTAAATTTGTCATGAGAATCATCTCCACAAATTGGACATTTCCTTTTCTTTTTTTCCCAACACTTTGTAGCATAATGGCATGTCTTTCCACAATTATAACATGTAGCATTACTTGTTTGGTGGTTATTTTTTTTGCCTCCTCTTCCTCCTCTATAGTTTGATTACTTGTTATCTCCCATGTAATCTTGTGGTGGGTTATTCTATAATGCATTAGCACTTCTATTATCTCTCCAAGGTGGTTGTCTCTAACCTGCATCATATAAAGGGCCTTCCACAAGTCCTTTAATATATGCCATTTTTCTATCCATGTCTATGTCACAGTTGTAGTTCATGGGGCATCTTGGATTAGGATGACTAGTTTTATTCCAGATTTGAATTTGGTTTGCAAGGTAATCCTCAGTGAGGTGACTATCTCATACTTGGAAAGTTTCGTAGTATAATGTATTTGTTTTGGCTGGTACTATTTTCAATTTTACATGTAATGCTGCTACAGTTCTTTCTCCTTGGGATTTAGGGCAATTGTTATGGAGATGACCTTTTCTTGAACAATATGTACACTAAATATCTTTACCTTTATTTTCTTATCCTCTTGCCAAAATTCCATTTTGTATGGTTAGTTGCTCTACCACTAATTGCATTTTTTCAAGATTCTCTTTGATGTCATCTTTCTAAGGTTTGTGCCATGTCTGGGATTCTATGCAGTATGTCATTGTGATCAAGTCTATACAAGTATTAAATAGTGTAGAAATTGAAAAAATGTCCTAAGTCTGCGAGCGTCATTTTTCCTGGTCATCATCTTTCAATAATTGAATAATATTAATTATTCAATTATGTTCGATCATATTCCTCTATTAATTAAATAAATTTTAATTATTTAATTGATTCACCTTCTCATTTATATCCTGATCAATTAAAATTATTTAATTGTGTCGCTAATGTATCCCTTTCTCCAATAATTAAATAAATTATTTATTTAATTATTTGTCTTGCATCCATAGTCAGATAATAATTATTTGACCTTTTATTCTTCTATAATTAAATAATTGATAAAATTATTTAATTATGTGTCATTCTTCTCTTTTGAATAATTGATCCAAACCAATTATCCATGTTTATTTTTTATCTCCTCCATTAATTAAATTTATGAATTTAATTAAATTTCCTTTTTCATTTCCTCCAAATAAATAATTTGAAAAAAATTATTTATTTTCCACTTGTCTTTCTCCTCCATTTTTGAATAAATAATTTAAAATAAAGTATTTATCCCTCCATTTTGGTCAAAGATCCCTTATCATTATTTCATGTCATTATCTTGCATGTTTGTCATAGTCGTCGAGTGTCATAGTTGTCGGTGCCATATCTTTTCCATGCATGGCATATTCTGGTTGCATCAATTTTCAACTGTTGATCTTGGCATCTTTCTAGAAACTTGATCTTGGCCATCCATTTCGTAACCTCCCTCTCATGAATCCTCATCCATTGATCTTAGAATCTTTCTAGAACATTAATCTTAGTCGTCCATTCGAAAGGTTGTCTATACAAGCAACCTTTCTCCTCCATTTTTAATTTAACAGTCATTATCTCCAACTTTCTTTCTTACTATATGCAAGTGTTTGCACAACTTCATTAACAAATCTAAGGGCAATATTGGCATAAGAAGAAATAGGAGAGACAAGGGAAGTGAAGCAATCTCAAGCATGGGTAGTATTGTGATTTGATATTTTCATTTTACTCATGCATTGTTTGTTTTCTCTTGTTTGGATGAGGTTAATAGTTTAGATTTGTGTTGGTTGTCAATTTTATCTATGCTATTTGATTTTTCCCATCTTACAAATAGTCTTCCATCTAAGGCTACTCTTATATCTTTTTGTAGTTCGGAGGACCATTAAACATTTTATTGCTCTGTTAGAGGTTCCTCTAATTTATGGTGGACTTCCTTAAATATTTTGTCATGGGTCTTCATCAATTATTCATATCCTTGCACTAGGTCCCTCATTTTTCTAACACTCTTTGTAGGGATATCTGGAGTGTCAAATTTTTCCAACAAGTCTTGTCATTGCAAAGATGTGATAGGATTTGATTGGCGATGTTTGAGTTGTTGTTCTCTCTTACCAACATGGTGGATTTCCCTATGGATTTTACAAAACCTTTTGGGACACAATGGGTGATGATATTCTTAAGGTCTATTTGAAGGAATTTTATTCTAAATCCCTAGGACATGTAATTAATAAAAGGAATCTCAAGTTCATACCTAAATTCGAAGACCCTAATTTTTTTTGCAACTAACATCCTATCACTTTGTTGAATGTCTCATACAAGATTATTGTCAAAGCTATAGCTCTTAGGCTTAGGCCTCTTCCTCCTTGATTTTTTTTTCCTAAAAAAACTTGTTTATCAAATCCACATTTATCTTAGATAATAAAATTGGCATTTGGGAAATGGACTCAATGTTCTCAACAATCTCATTTTTATCAAAATTGATTTTTTCGAGACTTATGACCATATTGAGTTGTCTTTTATTCTTGCTATGCTTCAAGAACTTGTGTTTGGTCCTTGTTTTATTTAGTATGTGCAATTTTTTTTGTGCCTCAACCTATATTACCATCAATGGTTAGCAATCCAAACCATTTGGACATTTTCAATCCATTTGTCAATGATGTCCCCTCACTTCAACTCTTTATGTGCTTGTAAAAAAGGCTTTAGCTATTTATTGGCTCATGCAATTTCTCAAACCTTAGTTAAGGTGATTTCTCTTCCTAATCATCCCAACTAGTTAATCAATGGTAATTTTGTTTTTGAAAAGTTAAGCAGCATTTACAGGGCATTGTACCCTTTACACAACGAGCCATGAGGGCCAAGAAGGACAAGCAAGGTTTTGAAAGGACCAGGAACCTTTTACAAAGCTAAGACAGCACCAGCGAACACACTGCAAAGACATAGCAGAACCTAACAACACCTGGTCATCAAATAACCAGGAGTGACAACACACTTACAACCAACAGCAGTCCCAAGTCTAAGACCAACTAAATAACTCATTCCCGGTACAAGAGCCAGGATCAACAAAACCCTTAGGACAAACAACAGTCCTATGTTAGAAACAGTAAAGGCCCTGAGCCAATAAACAATCCATAACACAATAGTTTCAAAAAGACTGCTAGAGGCAAAGCCACTAGCCACCTACAGCAGATGGTCAACATTCCACAAACTTGCAACAGACGAACCGCAGCAGAACTTCCAGAAACACAAGTAGGAGCAAAGAAAACCACCAAATCCACTTCAATAGGACCAGGCCACACCCCACCAGCATCAGAAGGTCTACAGCTAATCTTCTGCCAATCGCCCGTGAAGGCAACCCTCACAGCAGCCCCTATCTCCACCTCAATAGGAGATAGGAAGAGTGAGTAAAATTTTAAGTACCAAGGCCACCATTCTAGCACCCCAAACACACTCCACCTCAATAGAAGAGTTTGAAGGTAGAACATAGCCAAAGACAGCAACAGCAAACTCCAACAACTGAACTGAACTCCACCTCTATAGGAGCAGGCTCCTCCTCTCCAAGTCCACAACCTCCACCTCGAACAGGAGCAAACTCCACTTCTAAAGGAGCCAAAAAATGTGGACTCAAAAGGAGAACAAAACTTTCAACCAGAACCATAGCCTCCACCTCAATAGGAAGAACACAAGGAACCAGAAAGAAAGTGAGAACAAAACCAGCATCAGCAATGCCCTTATGCCTCAACCCCACCAGGGTTGTGAGAGAGAACAAAACTTCTAGAGGAGCACTAAAGCTGCTCCCCATCAAACACAAATGCAGTAAGAAACCGGCATCTCCAACCCACTAGCCCAGGCCAATATGCACCACACAGGCAGCAAACCCCCTGAAACACAAAACCCACAACGAACCATTCCTCCCGAAGCACAAACCCCACCACAATGGACTAGTGTAGGGCCTTCAAAACCAAAATCCCAAAGACCAAAGACAAGCAGATGAATAAGACACTCCAGAAGCAATCTCAAAGTACCTCCAACTGAGCACATACACCAAAGGAAAGACAATCAAGGGGATGCAGAACTAAACCCCAAACTTCTGTGAAAATTTTAACTCTAAACCACCACCGAGGACCCCACCTAGAGAGGACCCAACATCGTGTAGTGCCAACAAACGCAACAAAACACAAGCACAATCTTAAAAGAAAGCCTTGGAACTAACCGAGCCCAAATGGTGGCAAGACCACCAGCACATAGACAAACCCCAAACCAATAAAGGATGTGGGGAAGGAAACAAGAAACTACCCAAAGACTCCACCAGAACCCATCGCCAAGAGGGAAAACAAAGCAGTGCCAACAAACGCCAAGGGAAAGCAACAAAGTTTGAAGCTAGTCCAACAACTCTGTCAACACCTCCAATCACAGCAAGGAACAGACAAAGGGAGCCAAACCCATTCCTACCCAGCGGAAAGCTCAAACAATAGTCAATCCTGCTTCTGTAAGCCAAACCATCATACACAACTGTAGTCCATGCAAGACCATGAACCCACTGAAGGACACCAAGCAACAAGGCAAGGAGCCAAGTAAACACCACAAAGCCAGAGGCATTGACCCCCACAAGACAAGATAACTGCCAGGAAAGAACATAGACCCAGCGCCACAAGAACCCCCGCCTACGGAAGCAAGACACAACAACCACCAAAACGGGGGCGCCAAACTTTGCAATGCCAGAGGAAAGTAGAAAAATGTGCCTGCAAACACAAATAAGCACCACACCATTCTGTGAAGCAAACTCTAGCTAGGTAGAATGGGAATCATCATCCTTGCTCACGCTCTCGCCCTCGATGCCTTCAAGAAAATTCAAACGCCGTAACAAACGGATCTTCCCACCCAGTGCCATTTTTTACATAGAGTTTTATGAGTATTATCAATGGTAATTTTGTTGATGATTCATTCCTCACCCTAATTGAAGATGAAGACAATTTTAAATAGGTTATTCAATGTCTTAATATATTTTCCAAGCCTTTGGCTCAAGTATACAATGGAAAAAGACTCAATGTTACAAGAAATATTTTCTTTAAGATAGACTAGTTAGATAAATTTGGCTAGAAGTGGATCGATCATTTTCTTGACATTCCTTTTGCTTTTAAAGTTTCTCATATTTCCCTTTGGCAAGTTGTTGTCATGATTGAGAAAAATAATAATTATTGGATCACCAAACCTCTTTCTTTGGTTGGAAAATTCTAGTTTTGTTCCAATGTGTTTACTACCACACATGTTTACGCTCTTGTTGGGTGCCCTCGAAAGCCTCTTAAAAATTAAAAAATTGCTTAGAGACTTTCTCCAGACCTCTAGTGATGGACACCAAGAATTCATTATGTTTCTTGGGAGTATTGTTGTCTTCCCCATAATACTAGTGGATTTGGTTTTCTTTCAATATGTTAGCAAGGTATTACCCTACATGCTAGTTGGATTCTTGGGGCTCTTAAGGGAAATGAAGCTTAAAAATTCTCATCAAGCATTGTATCAAATTAGGTGTCTTTTAGATGGCTAGCATGAAAAGGTCTAAATCTTGACACTCTCCTCACCATGAGGGAGGTAATTCAAATTCAAGGCACTTATTTTAGAAATATTTGGAAAGTCTAAGAGGTTATTAATCCTTGGCTTCTCTGGGTGGGAAATGATTTTTGTAATGGCCTTTCAATCAACCAACAATATATTTGGTGGTCTTCTATTATCTATTATCTCTTATCAAAACCACCCTCTAGCCAAAGTACCATGGATTCATGTCTTGAAATTTTTCAAACAAGGCATTTGAAATCTTCCATATCTCATTCACATAGCCACCAAGAATTTCCTTTCTTAGCCAAAGATTAAAATAAAATTCAAGTTGTCTAACCAAGGTCAAGGGACATTTCAAGATGTTATTGATGTCATTTCTCACCAAAGGATCCACAAAAGTGAGGTTAGGTCATTCAAACCTTGGTGGAAGCCTTAGAAATGGAATCCTAATACACCATTTTGTAATTATAATTCTTGTAAAGGATATTTATGGCTTTCTCTTTTCCTTCATATGGTTGGTCAACTAAACCATCTTTGCTAGCTTTAATCTTCTATGGGAACTTGGCATCGCATATTCCAAGCTATCTAGTTAGTTATTATTAATCTTAAGTTGGCTCATTTTTCCTGGTGGATTCTTTATCAAGGCCTTAAGCCTAGATCTTGCTAATACATTTGGGAGTTCTTAATTCCTATTGTTTATTTTATAGACAATTGGAAACACTCAAGCATCTTTTTTTGTTTGGGAAGCTTGGAATTGGATTCATGATTTCTTCAATCCGTTTAGACTTGCTTCTTTTTCATGGAATATATTTTTGTTAGGATATGGGTCTTGTTTATCTTTTAAGTACACCTGGGTTTTTCATGCTTTCATGATGAAGATTCTCTTCAACATTTAGAAAGATTATTTTTTCAAGATGTTATTCTGATGTTTATCTCTTTCTACACCAAACTATGATTTTCTCTAATGTGCTTATACATATTCAAATGCAAGCTAGAAAAGTTGCACTTGAGGTGACCCATCTATAGGAGCTTTTGGGCCATTGGGACAATGCTCCCTACACTATTGTTAGAGTTTTGCCTCCCTCTCCCCTCCTTGAGGCTGTCAACAAAGTTGTAGCCAATCTACTAGAATAGACCATGGTTCTTAGTCCCATGTCTCTCAACCCCCACAACCACCTTTTGCCTCTTCATGGTGCTCCTAGTTGGCCAAACTATAGCAAGGTTTCTCCGCTAGAGTTGGTCACTTGTTTGATATGTGCTCAATAGCCTTTAGAGAATACTCCTAAGGAAGAGGGTGCACTCATTGGCTAGGAGCTAATTGATAATAATTACCCGATAATGTTTGGGATAAACCTAATAATAAATACCCCCTTCTAAAATTACATTAATTACTTAATTTTTATAATTATGTTATATTTGAGCTTAAATTTTAACTTGTTATCTCTTGTTTGAACCTCATCCAATTTAAACTTTGTAAGTGTCTTTTAAACACCCTCCTTTTTTTTAGAATATTTTACTATGATCTTTCATGTTTTATTAAAAATTAAATAAAATTGTCCATAAAAATAAAAAATAAAAATCTTACTCAAAAATATTTAAAAATATTATTAATAAAATATATTATAATATATATAGAATATAAAATTGTATTCTCTATAAAAAAAAATAATTAAGAATTTGGAGATTTAATTTCAATTTATAAAAATCTTTGTGAAAAACAAATTATATATTAAATTTCATTTTGTAATAAGAGTTTGTAAGAGTTTAGATATTAAAAAAAAAATTGGGAAGTCTCACTGCAATATCAGGATAAGAAAACTCATGACATGCAAGCTTGCACTTAAAACAATAAAACAAGAACGAGAAAAAAAAAATTACACCCCCCACCTACTTTGCGGAAATAGTAGATGATGTTTGCAGATGCCTATCACTTACATTTATAGTGCTGCTTCGAGATCATACTTTCTATGGGGCCCCGGTTATGTCATTCAACAGTGAAATTGTGGAAACCTTAAGTTTTGTCTCAAGCTAATGTAAAACTGTTTTTCAGGAGTAAAACTTGAAGCTGCTGATAACAGCTGGGGTCTACAAATTTGCAATAAATGCAGACATTTTAGCAAGCTTCTTTGTCACTCGACAATATTTAATTGGTATGAATTATTAAAAGAGAAATTAAAAAGATGCTTTGATATGACGCAATGCTTAAAAATCTCAGATATCATTGCATGATATTTTCCACAGTTTTTATGCCCCACCCATTTAAAAGTTCTCCTATCCCTTCCTCCATGGGACCATTAGATTATGGTAATTTTTACCTTCTTTTGTTTTGTAGTTCATTAGAATGATTTGATATCATTCATAAAATCATTTCGTTAGTTGATATATGAATATAAATCTTTAGGTTGAAATCTTTTCAACTGAGAATTAAAGATTGAAAGATTTCAATTCTATCAAAGTCATTGGGGGCACAATCTCGGCTTTATCCATTATGGTGTTGGGACCTTGTCCTCGGCAAGACTTGATTCCTAGTGGACTCATTCAGAACCATTCAACTTCACTAATAGACCAACCTTCAGAATTATCTCTTTTTATAAAAAAAATTATTCAATACAACAAAACACTTTCAAGTAAAATGCAACGTTATTCTCTATTAACAAACCTGTCAGCTTATTAATGGTGAAAATGCTAGTTGTGATGGGTGCTTCATTTTGTAGGCTCTTTGCATTTATATGTCAGCCAATAGAATCTGCTATGTGACACTTGTCATGTGTAATCTTTGGGAAAAAAATGGTTTGGGTCGTTTTTAATCTCCTCACATAGAATCACTTGAAATTGGAACCTATCCTGTAATACTCTAATTTCAATTTATTCATGTTTTTTTTTTCCCTGGAATACAATTGAAATGGACAGCTTTGCAAGTAAAGGTGGAACTTGCTTTTATTTTCTTAGGACCATTTAAGAATAGACATCCAGTGATCATGACCCCGATAAGAAACGGTTTAGATTTCAGGATCACATGAATGTCATCATCTGTTTGACCCATCATGTGCAATGGCGATGCTACAGCTTATGAGTAACAAAAACACCTTCACATAATAGTGGGCAATGAAATTTCTCTATTTAGTTTTTAAAATGATAGACAGCCAGCTTTCATGTCACGGGAAAGAGATATCTACCAAGATTCCAACTTCAATCATTTATGGCATTTATTAGATTTAAACGATTAGTTGAAATGGGATTAGTACAAGTCAAAACATGAGTACAACACATAGTATCGTGTAAATGACTGAATAATCTGATGCCACGCACTTATTGGGTAGGTTGTCCACAAGTGGATGTTAGTATTTTTCTCCAAACATTCATGTTCCTTTTTCTTCACAAAAAAATTTCTTCAGACCTTTTGTTTTCAATGGTAATAAACTTCTGTGTATTTTGGTGAGTTATATTTATAAATATTATAATTTATTTTTGGAAGTGATACATTCAATTAAAGATTGGAGGTACAATATCATATCATTTGAAACAATTGGTGGTAATTTATAAATTAAATATGTTTGCAAAAGAATATAATATGTCTATTTCTTTTCATCACAACGTCAATATCAGTAATCACATTAAAAGCTCTGAGCTGTCCAAAAGATTTAGCAATTTCAAAAGACACATCCTCCGCATACTTCAATGGTAGACTTCAAAGCCTATCCCAAACAAAGACCTTATTAATGTGCTTTTTCTCAAAACCACTCCTCCAAGTACTTCAATGATAGACTTCAAAGCCTATCCCAAACAAAGACCTTATTAATGTGCTTCATTTCAAAACCAAGCTTCCATTTTCTAAAAAAGAGTCATATTTTACACAAAAACCATAGACCTCCTAGGAGGGTCTTGACAAATTCCTACTGTTTAAGAAAGATATTAAGACAAAAACTTTAGATAAAACAAAGATCTCAACTAAGTAAACAGTCTTCATTTTCTTTCAACCTAACTTCTAACATCTATGTTAGGGATGGATCCTATAAACTTCACAATAAAGGAAATAACCAACAATCTTAAAAATAATCTTTTAGTTATAGAATTAAGGATCTTATGATGGATGCACTACCCATCCAAAATAAGATCCAAAGTACAAAAGAAATAAAGTATAGTATAGTCTTTACCGAAGAAAAAAGTTTTCTCTATAGACTTTTGTTCTTGAAAGTTGAAAAAAAATAGCAAAGTTTGTCATAAACCTCAAGACATTTTGACATAGATTTATATTTGCAAACACTATAATTTATCTTTATAAAGGACGGTGTGTCCAACTAAAGATTGGAGGTACAATACCATATCATTTATACCATATCATTTGAAACAAATGGTGGTAACTTGTAGATAAAAATATGCCCTTTACAAAAGAGAAATTGGACAAATTAAGATACTAAGATTAAACATAAAATCAATCCCAATGACCACATCAAAAACTATGAGCCATTCAAAAAATTTAACAATTTCAAACATCACTTCCTCCTCTCAATACTTCAATGACAGACTTAGAAACATGACCCAAATAGAGATCCCATTAATGTGCTCCTTTAACATCAAAACCTGGTTTACATTTTCTAAGGAAGAACCATGTTTTACCCAAAAACCAAGAACCTCCTGGGAGTGCCCTAACAAAAGTACTCATGTTTGAAAAAGATATTTAAAAAAAACCTTTGGACAAACAAAAATCTCTAACTTGACCAAATAGTCTCCAGTTGTTTTTTACCCAACTTCTAACAACATCTATTTTGGTCTCGATCCTGGAAACTTCCCTATAAGGGAACTCACCAACCTTAAAAGAATCTTTTAGCTATAGAATCAAGGACACCCTATGATGGATGCTTAAAGAGAATCTTTTAGCTATAGAATGCAGGACCCTATGATGGATGCACTCTGATCCAAAATATGATCCAATGTACAAGAGAGAGAGAGGGTACAGTAAAGTCCTTACCTTCAGTCACTTATGCCCGCGACTTTTGTCCATTCCCAAGACAAGTGAGCCCACCTCTTAGTTTCCTAGTAGGTCCGTGTGAAGGAAGCGCACAAAGAACCCTCCCTTTATCTCCCTACGCTTTGAGCTAGTAGCATGCATATCCTTGAGATAACCAAAGGAGCATTCGAGGACCCCTCCAAGATCGACAGGGACAAAGCCGACAACAATTGGCTCGCAGGGTGGAAGTAGAAACCCCCGTTGCAAGTCTTGCGCATAACGATGCTCTATCGAAGCTCTCCTTTCAGCAATAGAAACAAACCCAAAACACAAATGGGAAACTAGAGAACCAGCAATAGGCAGGGAATTGTCCTCATCAAAAGCTTGAGAATCCCTATTGCCACCACTATTGGTTCCTCTATCTTTAGCAGAGCTCTCCTACATAGCAAAACTCAAATTCATGCAAAACTCAAAACCATCTACACGAATTTTTACGAGAGGTGACCTCCAACCATAGATCGCTGAGTTTTTTTTCCTATTCATCTAATTAACCTCCCCACTCGTCTTCTTCCTCCTTGCATTCATCTTCCCAATCATCATCGTTCAGAAAACCAAGCCCCTCTTGATTTCTCGCTCAATTTCCCACTTCTTGCCTTCACCATCATCCCAATTTCTTCTTTTCCTTTTTTTTGATTTTTATCCTTTTTTTAAAATTTTAACCACAGCATTGTGGTGATATTTCTTTTTTTTTCTTTTTAAACCACACAGCATTGTGGTGATATTTCTTTTTTTTTCTTTTTAAACCACACAGCATTGTGGTGATATTTCATTGTGGTTACTTATTCTGGCACTATTTGCATTATGGTGTAGATCTTAATTGCAGGACAGTTATAGAAGTTAGGAATATTGCGGCCATAGAAACACTCCTCTCTAATGCAAAGTACAATGCTCCTGCCAATATTATAAAAAGTAAAGTTACATTTTGCATGTAGTTTGGATCTACTCTTTAGGATAGTTTGAATACTTTCAGGTCCTTGCCTTAACAATAATTTCTAGCACCCCATTCCTTTTATTGTTTTCTTAATATTCGTACCAAATTGTTTTGCAACTTTGGAATGCATTAATGGATTCTAATAAAAACAGTGCAACCAAAAAAATATCTTGGTGACCACTTTTGCTGCTAACCTGCCCACTTTTGGTGTTTGTACAGTTAAACTAATTCATGTAGCAAATGCTAGGGCAATTCTACAATAGTAACAATGAACAGCAGCACACAATAATCTACAAGATCCAAGGTTTGGTGACAAAACACAAATGTTGCAAACGGGAGAATTGCTTTCATAATTTATTATAAATCATTCAAGCAAGCTATCCACACAGCTTTTAATTTGGGTGGGCATTAACTAACTGAAGGGAGCATCACAGAAAGATATCCGTTTGGATACCTCATCTTGGACTTCGAAGATAGTTAATCCAGTGCCAATGGCTTCAAACTGACCATAACAAAATAAACTCAATGAAGCGTATCTCTTCAACACATATGACCAACCACTCTAAACTAGAGATTGGCAATTTGATTAGGAGAACATTAATGATTAAACCATTCTGAATTAGAGATAGTACCTTGATCAAGGGAGAATTAAACATAACATTCACATTAGATAATTGTAATTTGATTAGGAAAAAAATTAACCACTCTAAACTGGAGATCGGTAATTTGATTAGGAGAAAATTAATTTGAGCTCTTGGAATTCGAAGCAAGGAGAACTATGTCACCATCTGAGTTCAAATGAAAGGAAAAAAATCTTGTTGGTAGATTTATGCTTGAAGGTTAACTACCTTGGCAAAATCTACCCGGTTTGTTAGGACTCTCAATAGATGGCACCTCACCATTATGCAGTAAAGATATTCCTTTTGAGAAAAATTGCATGCCTCTGACTTTGATGGGACTCCTTGACCTAAACAAAGACTCCAAAACCAAAAACCATCTACAGAAGTAAGAAAATCTCAATTTATGTGCTGCACATATAAGAGACCATTGACTTAAAGTTCACTCTTGAGCATTTGGAATGAAACTGTGTCATTCCATTCACCAGCAATTTGGGCAACTTTTGGCACTTACGAATTAAATTCAAATGTCTGAGCATTGTAGTGGATACCCTGTTCAACTATCTGAGCATTGTAGCCAGTACCCTGCTTTCTATCTCTGCATTGTGTGCTTTGTAGGAAACTTCACAATTTCCCGAGTCCTAGAGTACCATTTGTGGTGGGGATTCAGTGGGAACTTATCTAGATCAAAAATACACCATATGGAACCGTGCACATGCATTCCCAAGCGATAAAGTGAATCTACACCTTTCCGCACAGTGAATATCGACCCCCTAATATTGTGCACCAAGGATTTCAACTGTCGAAAAACATTTGAAAATTCCAAAGGGGATCAAAACTATCCATCACCTTTCCGCACAGTGAATATTGCCCCATAATATTGTGCTCCAGGGATGTCAGTTTCTTATTTTATGTTTTCATTGTTATCTGCATGTTTTAGTGGTTTGAGTTCTAAAAGTAGCAGTGGCAAAAGTCCAATGCGGAGTTCAAAAAGCATTATCTCGATAATACGTGCAAGCTGATGAAAAAAAACGTTAATTTGGAAATCAAAGGCGTTATCTCAATGATATATGCAGGTTGATAAAAAAACATGTTAATTTCAATATGGGAGTTTTTGGCTTGGGGTGTCAACTGTCGAAAAACATTTGAAATTTCCGGAGGCAATCAAAACCGTCCATCACCTTTCCACAAAGTGAATATTGCCCCCTAATATTGTGCACTAAGGATATGTCGGTTTACTATTTTGTGTTTTCATTGTTGTCTGCATGTTTTAGTGGGCTTATTTTCTAAAAGTAGCAGTATCTAAGTTCAATGCGGAGTTCAAAAAGCATTATCTCAATATTATGTTCAAGCTGATGAAAAAAAAGTTCATTTGGAAATCGAAAGGTGAAGTCTGGATGATATATGCAGGCTGATGAAAAATATATTAATGTCAACTGTTAAGGAACATTTGAAAATTCCAGAGGAGATCAAAACTGTCCATCACCTTTCCGCACTGTGAATATTACTCCCTAATATTGTGCACTAAGGATGTCAGTTTCCTATTTTATGTTTTCATTGTTGTCTAATGTTTTAGTGGTTTGAGTTCTAAAATTAGCAGTGGGAAAAGTCCATTGCAGAGTTCAAAGAGCATTACCTCGATAATATGTGCAAGCTGATGAATAAAAGGCTGATTTGGAAAGTCTGGATGATATATGCAGGCTGATGAAGAAAAATGTTAATTTCAATATGGAAGTTTTCAACTTGAGCTGTAACTGTTGAAAAACACTTGAAAATTCCATTCCACCATACCCCACCACCACCACTCCCCTAAAAAGAAAAAAGGATTTCTTAAAACCTAATGTGGTATGCATGTCATGTCAGCTCTTTAAACTAGTCAGATTTAACGGTCAAAAAGCATATAACCACTGTTCCAGCAATACATGTTTCTAAGTTCTCAGAAAATAAAGCTCAAGAATAATAACTTAAAAATGGAAAAACATAGATAAATAAAGCATTCTGGCAGTTGTAAATATAATTTCATTGGATTGCATAGCTAGTGTAGTCTATAGCACAGGAACTCTTGTTATTGGGATGTTCAAACAAACATGCCAATAAAAACAACACATTGGACCAGCATGTTGTCCTTTTAATGAAAGCAATCAACCCCATTCGCTGCCACCCCTAAATTTTATGCCTTTGGCAACCACTATAGTGTTGCAAATGGTTTAGAACCTAACTGTTTGGAATGAATCTACAATACCCATTACCAGTTAACTGTCCTAGTTCAAAGCATGAAACAATCACATACAGTAATGAGATAGCATCATAACAAGCCAATAATTGTATCAATCAGTCAGATAGCAAACCAAACAATTAAAATCATCCGCACCTCAGAATGCATCTGATGCAGCCGCTCTAAATTCTCTTTTTTTCCTCTCTACATTTTTCTAGCTACAGGGGCATTCTTGGATATGGGGGCAGGTAGGGAGGTGTGAAGGTGTGGGGGAGGAAGCAGTAACGTGGGGAGAGCAGCATACTCTGAGGCCACCTTTTTACTCTTTGAGACACCCAACACCCACTAAATTACAGGATTGATTGTCTGTGTCTCTATGATGGTGTTCCCTATCTGTAGAATGACACATCCATCTGAGAAATGTGCATCAACCTGGAGTATTTACCCATCCAAAATGAGTCAATGATAAAAAAATTATCAAGTGAAAATAAACCCTGCTTCCTCTCACCAGCCACCAACAGGATACCCTTGGATACACATCAAAGAGGATTGATGTTACAATACGACATGGATTAGTGCCACATTCATGAAGGGATCACTACTACCCAAGAATGTAGGGCAGCCATCTAACCACCCACGGGATACATGACCAGAAGTCTGTGTCAGGCATGTTTCTCCATCTGTAGAGACATGCCTGTCTTTGGAGCATACATGCTGCATGTGCCTGTGCCCCTTGTGAGTCTCTGACAAAAGCAACCAGAACCCTGGTAGCCATTCCCACCAGCCAACTGCCACTGGGAATGCAATCATAAGTCTCGCAGATTGTATGAGAGTTTTCTCCGTCTGCAGGCCACATTCCTCTGTGAGATTTCCACCAACCTCAAGTGATATAATGTTATGTATCCATACAGTATGGCTCAGGGCCACCATCATGACAAATGACTGTTATAAACTTATAACAGTTCTCTGGTCTACCGAGCCACTCAATGCCTACATGAATAGAAATACCTGAGTTTTTGGGATTTCTGAATTTTTCTTGGCCTGTAGGTAATATCCCTGTCTCCAGAATGGAAACCAACATATATATATTCAATATTGACCAGTGCCACACATTCATGACAAAAGAACAGCCAACCCCACCTCTAGTCTTGACAGTGCTTTGCAGCAATTAAATATGCCTTACCTTAATTAGACTTGGCAAACAGGATTGATACCCTGGTCTGCGTTATCGAATATAGCACACATAAAAGATATAAACACATTTAACCCGCACAAAAATACTTGGTTATTCAAGTTACTTGATTTTTGACGTTACACATTCAAACCTTGAGCCAAGTGAATCAAGTTCATGGTCCAAAGATGCGCCCATTTGTCAACTTCATATATACATCTATAGCTTATATTCAAGGAAAAGCGTTGAACAATAGAAAGCTAAACACAAAACCTACTACAAGTGACCTTGTCACCTTTAAAATTATTGCTGACGCTAGAGAGAGAAAAGACATCATTTGCTGTTTAGTTGACTTCAGATAAGTATTTGAAACTGTTTCAACTGTCGATGTAAAGAAAATACTTGAAAAAAAATTGGCATATCCCTCTTTGAGCTTTGAAATGTTGCAGCTGTATAAAAAGGATATTGCCAAAATAAAGTGCCATAACATATGGTCACTGGATATAAACTGCAACATCAAGGTGAAGCAAGGATGTGCCCTCTCACCCACCCTCTTTGGTATATCACCAAAACTGAGGACCGGTTGGAGACTAAAGTAACTTACAAATTTGGGCTTATTGGCATCCTTCTACTATATACTAACAGCATTGTCATCCTTGCGATCTCGAGGTTCTTCACAAGTAACTCAATAGTCTCCAACAATTTTATAGGAACTGTGTGCTTACCATTAATTATTACCAAACCAGGACAGTGATAATTGAATTCAAAAATCTTATCCTCCAATTTTGTATGACAACAATATCCTTGAAAAGGTCCAGTCTTACAACCAACTTGGCCTCAAATTCAACTGACATTTAACTTGGAACCACAACACAAATTAATGAACGTTGATTGTTGGAAGGCATATTATGGTCTTGAAAATGTTCAGAGTGTGGGACTGACATGAGATAAAATTAACAGATTAATCATTCCAATAATTCTCTATGGTTGTAAATTCGAGGCATGCAACTCCAAATAAAAGTGTCCGAATTAAGAAACATTTTTATAACATACAACTTCAAAATAAAATAAAATACCTCATAACATAATATTATGATGTACTTGAGCATGTTTCAATAGTTGTGATCGTAGTTGTTTATATAATGCCCAATATTTTTATCAATATTGGACCTATAGTTGTGACATGACTACCCACAATTAAACAAAATGTATTCTTTTGATCTAAAAAGCAACCAATCATGTGATGCCACATCAGCGCTCAACTACCCATGATGTGAATGCACAAGTATTGGTCAACTACATCTTGATAAAAAGCATGCTGATGTGGCATCATATTTGATGATGTGGCCCTGAAACAAAAGCTATAAGCAGGGGACTTGCCAAGTAAGCTGCCATAAAAAATTGGCAGTGATTTGAAATTTCCACAGGATAATTAGAAGCACGAAGTTAGGGTGCTCAACTACTGGGTCCTCTCCCCTAAGAGACTTGTATCTTAGTAGAGTCTAAAGCCAAAATTAGAAACTTATTCCTAGCTGCTTAAGTACCAATACACTCTTTATTATAGTTTCGCATATCAGGGGCAAGCTACGCACTAAAGCTTGGTTTAGATACTGGAATATTAAAGATAATAAACAATGTTGATACAATCAAATCGTATATTCCTATAAAGTTTGGAATTACTATGGTATTACAAAGACCATATTTATTATTAATCCTAATTTGACTAATCAGTGTGAACTTGAAAAGCAAAATTGTTAAACATATGGTTTAAATGCTCTCAATCTAATTAGTGAAACTAATTGTCGGAAAGAGAATTTATAAAATTTGCAACATTAAAGAGTTCAAGATGAAAGCGATTTCTTTCTAACTTGAACTACCCTTAATGATATTGAGCAGCATATTCACCCACTTTTATAAGTTCAATAGTATTCAAAGAATTCTAGCTTACAGGAAACGAACCAACTTGGTTGCTTTCAATCCACAATGTTCAAACTTAGAAACGATATTTATAAAGAATTTGTAGCCTCAACTCTATTTCATACCATTCTAGACACATGATGAGGCCACAGAACTAAGATAAAGATGAGCATTGCAATATCGAGACCAAACACAAGGATAACATTTCCTCCTATAAGGAGTTCCAAGGCAAGGATAATTGGATATATTGAAATAACTAGAACAACTCCAACAATGCTTTGCACAATTCAGTCAAAGATGTGTTAAATCGTACAACCAAATGAATGCAAGTCAAAGATCCTATAGACCAGTTTGGCCTAAAGGGCGTTAAAAGTCATCATTATCATCAATAGTTGAGCACATCAATGTTGATGCCATGTATAATAGTCATCATTCACCATCACCATCAATCGTTCAACCATCAAACTTGATGCCAATTAATGGACTTAGATGTGAGGACATATATAACAAATGCCACATGACTGCTTAACATAATTAAACCCATAACATGTTTTACCAGAATAAGACAACTGACAAAAAGCAGAGAAAAGATACAGAGCACAGATGAATCACTGAAATTTGATTGAGTAATTTTCAAACCTGCAACCACCACTAAAATGATGTTTGAACAGTTAAATGACATTCTCACATTGTTTACATCACGGATGAGCAAGAATGCAGGAGGCTGACCTTTGGCTGCCAAATACTTCAAAGATTGAACAGAAGCCTTGTTTTGCCTTCATCCTTCTGAATTGAGGGGCTGTTAAAAGGAAGCTAATGGCAAACATATTCTACCTTTGCCACTAACTCATTATGTACAGATATAAAATATATATACAGAAAGCCAACCAGATCATTTGTCGATCATACGGGCTGAATCATCCAATTACAGTTCTATAAACAGATGGTGTATGCTGTACATTCTGACCCGTACATACTATTAGATACAAGCAAGGAAAACCCATAGAATTGGATTCACTTAAATCTTTACCTTGCATCAAACCCTATCTATCTTATGCTACCAATAAGGCAGCAGAACTATCTCAGCAAAGACGCAGAGAATCTTAATCATTTTGTTGAATCCAATGAACAATTAGATTTAAACACTGGTGGCAAGCAGGCAATGCCAGAAAGAAACTGAACAGCTGTCAATAACATCGGCAATTTTCATTTGATGTGGGAATCATAATGAGCATCATAAACACTAAACACATTCTCAGGAACCAGGAGTGGTAATTTTTCAACATAGATAAACAGCCTTTTTAAGTTCTCTCTTGCCAATATTGTCATATCCACTACCTCTCCACTATCTGTGAATATCCACAAATCCCTTGAATTTACTCTTTTCAAACTATCACGGCAAAATGGACATGACTGTGCCCGTGCATGCCTGCAATAACAAATCCATTAGAATTAACATCTATTTCCACCTAAACTCAATTAGACCGTAGAATTGAGCTGTCAAGCATGTGGAAGATAAAAGACAATTCCTTACCATTCTCGGTAGCATTTCATGCACATGGCATGGTTGCAATTAGGCAAGACAATCTTACTATTGGTCTCCATGCATATTCCACATTCTTCCTCCCGTTCCAAATCAAGTGCAGAAAGTTGTCCCCTCTCTTCATCAACCTTTTTCTTGTATCTTTCCATGCATACTGCTTTCTGCTTACGGTCTTCCATGTCTGTTATCCCTCCTTCAAGTTGTAATAAAGATGGAAATATTACAGCTGAACAAGGCAAATAAAATCATTATATGTTATGACATTACATCTTGCAAGCCAAATGCTAAGCCAGATGTATAAGACATACTGCTGATGTTTAATTAGTTGATCAATTTATCCCATGTTATGCTTGAATAGAGAAAGTTAAGTTTTACCATAAAATTCTCTAATGCTGGCTTTTCTTTCATGTGTTGACATTGTGGTAGTACCATCAACATAAACCTGCAAAGTTCCCACTTTGATACATCAACAAATATTATGACTAAATTTAGGGGAAATCTACCAGTCATCAATTAAAAAATATATCAAACTTGGACTCCCACAGTTCTCCCCAATTAATCCACAGATATCTAACTATTCCATCCATATGTAGAAACATAAGGTGATAAAACACACAAAATAAAGAAAATAACATAGAAACACCAATATCAATGTAATAATATTATCTGCCATGGTTGTCTATAGTTATACAGATATTTATAGTGAGAACAAACATACAAACCTTGTATATGAGTATCCTTAGCAGACCCAGTGCCCCTGCAAGGCTGCAGTCGGTCCATTGCACAAGGAAAAGGAACAAGTGTGCTGCTGGGCTATAGGAAAGTCTCATTTGCAGACATGCACCATCATACTCCCTTGGAAACTCAGATGCCCTGCATTGAAGAGTTCCCAAATACCAAAAGTTTAATACTTGTGACTACATTTTGCTCTATTATACAGTTGGATTTCATTTTCACTGATGCCCACACTCTGTCCTATTCAATTGTTACACAAGCAACTCTTACAAGAAAAGGGGTGTCATATATATTTTCAGGCAACATTCTCTTCATTTTAACATCTGAAACCACACATCGTGAATGAAAAACTCGTGACCTTTTTTAAGGGGTCCAAAATCAAATCCACAGCCTCTAAACCTTTGCCTATATGTTGCATCAAATTTTAGGGTTGGCTAATAAATTTCATGATCCTATTCCATTAATAACGAATTACTAAGATACACTAAGCTCGCCATTACAAGACACTACACTACCTAAGAAAATTATGTCAGAATGCGTAAAATTTGATGCTCTGAGCTTTGTTCCCTAGTGTCACCCAGGGTTTAGAGCGTACATTCAAGCTTCACCCAAGTTTAAATCTTAAGAATGTAAACAGGCCTACGCTACTCAAGAATGCACAAGCAAATGCCAAGCTCGAACCACACAAAATTGAAGCGGCCCATAACCTCGCCCAAATTTACTCAGTATATATACAATGGACGGCAGGCCAAACAAGAATGAACAACAAAGTTCCAAGCTTAATCCACCCTACATTGAAGCAGCCAATAACTTCACCTAAGATTTAACAATAAAACAAAACACTGCCGCACTCCAATAAAAGAAAACTATAGCCTTGACAAGACTTCGTATGGATGCAGCTATAAATAAAATGGATAAGGAAACTCCAAAATTCATCTCCCTGAGGCTCCTACTCCTAAGCAGTAAATAATAGTACAACTGAAACCTATTTTAGCAGAAACTGAATGGATCGTTACAAGATATAAAACCCATTTAAGCAGAAATTGCACGGATCGTTCGTAGATCTAAAACCCAGTTTAATAAAAAAAAAACTCCATTTATAAGCTCCATTGCCTGGCATGCGTCTAAGGCACCTGATTCAACCCACAGTTTACCTCACTAACTGCCCTTCAAAACTGGCGCCCACAAATATCTTTGACCTTAAAAATTAAAAACCCGGCAGTAGCAAAATCCAATGCTTCTCTTCCGTAAAACTATGTAATCTAAGGCTCAAACCCCCCAACAAACAAGAAAAACCTGCACCTACAAGAAAACATCTCCACGTCTGAGAATCCATACAAACCAGCAAAACTTCATACAACAATTCAACAGTTAAAAAGCCCAGACCCCCTTGTAATACTAACGATTTCACAGAAGATGCATTAAACAAGAGGTGAATTAAAATAAAATAAAATATCCCAAGACAAGGACATACATAAAATGAGGACTTACAAGGTGTTAGCATGCTGAATGTCTGCCTCAAGCGCCTTCAAGGACTCCTTGAAAGATTTCCCCTGCCCTTGACCCATCTCCACCAAATACATTTCTATTACCCTCTCTATACACCCAAAGTATAACAAATCAAACACAAAAGGCCCAACCCAAAACTCTTTTCAATAAAAAATAAAGCCCAAATCTTTCAGACAATTCCCACTGTTTTTCTTCTGCATCAAGGGCTTCAGCCCAACGCCCATGATAATATTTTTCCAGTTAAGGCAAACAACTACTCGGCACTATATGTGTTCTTCCCCACAAGTGGAGCGAATACCATGAGAGGTACCAAACAACTCTAGAAGAACCCACTACGATAAAAGACAGGGGCTTCTGAGAATCTTCCTTGTTTTCTAAGCCCACGGATTTGACCAGTTTTACAAAAGGTAACAGTATGAAAACTACTACGGGGTTAAAACTTGAATTTAGGTGGGATGAGGTGGCAGGTCTGGCAAGAGCGTAAGCAGATTTGTCAGTTAAGCGTACAAGATGAGTCCCCGACAATCTTCTGGCCAGGCCTTATCTGTTACCAGTCATAGGGCCCACACAGGCGCCAAATATGCTCATCTCATTATTAATTCAATTGTTTTAACCTTTGGGCTGCCTTATTTTATGTTTTTCCTCACCGGCTGGGCCTGAATGGTTTGAAATGATAATGAGTCGTCAGGAGCGGACATTGAGGTTATTGGGTATTGGGCCTGAAATTCTATCCATTTGTGGAATCATTCATCAGGTAGCCATGATGACTGTATTGCCTTACAAGTCGGATTTTAGATTTGCTTGTTTAAAGGTTTGTCTCTTCATGGCTTCTTAGCATGGGACAGTGGTCTTGACTTGACGGGTTTAACACTCCTCGAAAGACTTGTAGCCCTAGAGTGTGTGTGGAGGACTTCCCGGAGGTTGAAGAGGTAAAATGCTTCCCGTCTTTGACATTATAAATGATTTTTCTTGCAAAGAAAGTAGATACATAATTTAAAACATATTTAAATGCAGTAGGTTTTTGATAAATATGGTTTTTTATTCAAATTGAGGAGGAAAAATGTGGGAATTTAATATGTATTTAAGAGTTATATGTTTATTTAATATTTGTCTTTTTTAAAGTAGAGATGTAAGATTATTTATTTTAAAAGAATTTGAAATTAAATTGGTTTTTAAGTGTTGAGAATGGGAATGATAAAAAAAAAATCGATATTATTATTTTTTTGATGGAGGTCACCCACAAAATTATTTGTATCCATTCCACTTTTTTTTTGGGTTGAACCTCTTCGCCTAAGAGCCTCATCCCTTTTTCCCTTTTTCGGTGTTGGAGCCTTTGCACTCAGTAATACTTGATCGTTGGTGGGCTCATTTAGAACCTTTCAACTTCACCAATAGACCAAGGGTCCATTGGCAAGATATTATTTAGAAAAGTTTTCTAAATAAAACAAATTTTATATTTATGTGTGTAATTTTTTTAAAAAATATATTTTTCAAAATATAGTAAATATTTTTGTTCTTAATAAGTTTATATATTGTTTTTTAAATATAAAGACATTAAAAATTCTATAGACCTTTTTTTTATATTATATATATTTTAAATTTTTGATGTTTTTTATATTTAAAAAATAAATGTCTTTATTAAATAGTTTTTTAAAAAAATATTTATAATATGGTGCTTCTCTTCAAGTATATTTTGATGTATCTTTTATGTTTTAATGGTGAGAATTGTTTTAAATTTGTTTTGGTTAGTAAGAGATATAATATTTCTAATTTACTTATTGTTATAATTATGTAATAGTTATAAGGAACAAATTGAAATCAACTATGCTACTCGGTAATTCTTTTACAATACTAAAAAAGCAAGTACTCTTTGTGTGGCACTTGGTTAAATTGAAGAGAAAATATAGATAATTTGTTATTTTTTATTTGTTTAGACAAAAAATTGAAAATTTGTTGTCTTTTTTTTTAGAATGTATAAAGCAAGTATTTATATAAACAAGTTTTTAACTAGTATATATTACTTTAAAACTGTTTTATTTTTTAATATATGTCAATTATGTTTTAGTTTTTATGTGTACAATCACAATATGATGCTCTATGTTTTACTACCACTATAGAATGTCTCTCAACATAACTAGGCTCCATGTATATTGTGACACGTGTCTAGTACATCTAGCACATTGTTAATATGGATAGAATGATGACAAATGCCAAATCATATGGTATTGGATTATTGTGAAGTTATATGCATCAAAATGAACACATAGCACCAAAGGGGGCATATGTAGCTTCTCGGGGTCATGTAGATCAAGTCATCAAGGTGTGCTTGATATCTTAAAAAGATGGGACTCAAGATCAACACTTGAAGGGTGTGTAGGAGAATTCCAAAAAATGCACTCTCAACAAGACCTTATTTGACTAAGAAAGTTTGCCTAATGGGTTGCATAGATTTTTTTGTTTGTTTGTAATGTTTGAATGTAGAATTATTTCTATTTAATTTTTTGCACTAATTGGTTGATAAATGTTTACTTAGTTGGTCAAATGTGGCAATGGCCATATATAGGTAGCTAATAAAAAGTTACAATATCACTTAGGACAACAAGAGATGAACCTTAAGAAATGTTGTATTTAATGAGTTTTATGTTAAAGGGGTTACCCAATGTAGTTGGTACAACATTTGAATAATATCTTTGAGACTTTTGAAAGTCAAGAATGATGCTTAAGGGGGCACTGTGTATAGGTTTCCAAGTGTTTGAATGTTTCCAACAACAAAGGATGATGAATGGTACTTAAATACTATGTTCCAATCAAGAGAGGATGTGTATAGTTTCCTTGGATTAACTGTTATGTTTGTAATGACAATGCAAAATCCATTGATTGATTCTTTACATAAAAGGACATATGATAAAGTAAAGAAAACTAAGTAAGCTAGCTAGTAATCTAATCTCTCATAATACAAACAAACATTTGGAAATTGCTAACTAATTTACAAAAGTGAGACTAAATAATAAAAACAATAGAAAACTAACTAGATCCAAACCTTTTAGGTGAAAAGGACATAATCAAAGTGAGTTTGAAGGGTGAGACTAGAAAAATATGGTGAATGTTGTCCTTGAGCAATACCACCCTATTATTCTACTTCATGCCTAGCTAATGTAAGATACCCAAAAGAGGAATAACTATGGGAAATGAGCTAATAAAAGGTATGATTGTGCTAGTAAGTTGGGATTTGCATGGTATTGAACTAGAATAGGAGCAACCATATTATTAAATTAATGAAATGGATAATTTTTCTAGTATAGGAGAAGCATAGATAAGCTAAAGATGATGTAATTGATAGTGTGATCCTAATAAAGTGTTGCTTCCTAAAATGTGAGAGATTAGATAAAACTAATAGTGCAATAAAGAGAAACAACAAGATAATAGGCACCTCAATGATTAGCCTAAGAAGATGAACAATATGAAAGCAAGATAGACAAGTAAATTGCTGTTATACCTTCATGTTGTTGCTTCCTTGGTTGGCCCTTGATGTTGAAGTCTTGTGTGCTCCTTGGATGGCAATGAAAATGAAGTGGGTGCAAGATGAATTGATGCAATATGGATGCTAAAATAGATGAGAGATTGAATGGCAATTTTGCAAGAGTTTGTTTGCAAAAGACTTGATCCCCCAAAATGAAGGAATTGAAGGGGTATTTATAGGCCAAATTGAATTCTCTAGAGAATTCAACGGTTGGGATTGATTCAACAAAGATCAAGATGAAGGGCTATGGTGAGTTGAGGACTCACAAGCCCTCACATCTTGACATGTGGAAGGTGAGATGTCCTAGGGTGGAGTGATGTGGAAATGAGGTGGATCTTGGGGGATGAGAAGATTCCTTGGAGGAATAAAAGTGAATTTAAAATTCACAATGATTGAAAGAATCTAGTGGATAAGAGAGTGTCTCCAAAAAGCTGGAGATTTGTCACATGTGGGTGATGTGACAAGTCCAAGGTTCTAGAAGCCCTTGGCACATGTGAAGTGACAAGTCAAGGCTTCTAGAATCTTGCATGGGGGATGGGGAAGACCTTGGGAAGATAAAAGTGAATTAAAAATTCACATGGGGAAGAGGGGAACCTTGGTTGAATAAATGTGAATTAAAAATTCACATGGGGAAGGGAGTCCATACCAAAAATGGTAAGTGGGAAGGTTGACCAGAAAAGGTAAGCCAAATGTGGCTAATGATTCTGATTAAGGTTGTGCAAATACAGGATTAAGGTAATTAATGAGAGATTAGAGGCAAGTGGGAGATTATGGAGGATGTGACACTTAATCTTGATTAAGTGGTGCACATCCTAATCATAGATTAATTAATTTAATCCGGATTAGACAAGGAGAGAGAAAAAGATGAATTAAAAATTGGTTTTAATTCAAATGGGTTAAAAGACTAAATTAAATAATTTGTCATATTTATTTAATTTAGAGAAGACAAGGGGGTAAGGTAAAGTATTTAATTTATTTAATTAAATACTTTAGGAACCTTAGGCAGAAAATTAAATAATGATTAAATAAATTATTTAATCACTATTAATGAAATAGATGAATAAAGTAGACGATTTTGATCATATGAGAGTGATCAAATTTGGATGTCTACAGATAGTTTACACCTAAGGAAAAGGGTGCAAATTTATACTATGGTTGGGTTAGAGATAATCAAAGCTTTCTTAGTGGGAGTCTTCTTATCACACAAACCTCTATCAAAATAGCATTTAATTTGGGAAGGTTGTCAAAGTGCGAGGGTTGAAGGGAAAGCCAAAAGATGGAGAAGATGAAGAGACAAGGAATTCAAATGATCAAAATTCACATTTGCGTGTATTTAAATAAAACCACTAATTTTTATAGAGGGGCGACTTCAAAATTACCACACCAATTATGCAATTGTCAAGCATAGTTTTAAAACCACTAACATAGTGATGCAATTAGTAAATGATTGATTGCATGATCACCATGACCATCACCTAAATAGTAATTTAATAAATAAATGAAACATGAGATTTTGAAGGTAGAATAGGGTTTGAACTAGCAAATGAACAAATAGTATTAAGGGTGCATATAAGTGAACAAAACAAAGCTAAGGAAGACATCCAAACATCACAATTGTGTTGTTAATTTTTATGTCATAATATTGGAATTTGAGTGTATTTATTATCATAAACTAAAAATATCAACCCATATGTACAAAATGGGTATATATCATATTTTGTGGTACAAATATTGCATAAGATGTGGTCATTAATGTTTCATGCATCATCCATGTATGGTTTGACTAAACACTAACATGTACAACCATGTGCAAGGTTGCAACATGTGTGTAAGTAATGTTGTACAATTGCATGTAAGAACTATATGTAGAGGTGTGAGGACAATGTTACATGTGGATGTGTGAATATTGTGTTGTGCATGTTAAGTGAAGCTAAGTGCATAGATGAATTTGTTGAAAAGGATGTTCAAAGTTGCACTTGAATTATTTGTCCCCTCTTGAGGATAATGCTCCCCTTTACATTGTCAATAAGTTGAGGAAAGTGTACACATAATTACTAAAGAGTATCATATAACCTAATCTACATACTATCTAATCTTGAATACTCAAAAGAATTGATGGATATCATGTGAGTATGAGAGTAGTGGTGTTGACGATGCCATATGTTGACGTAAAAACCTTGATTGGAGTCCAAGGTTTAATATTTTTTTATATGTAGTAAACCTCAAAGTGATGCAATAAAAAGGGAGAACTTAGATGTGTAGTAAGTATAAATTAATTCATAACAAATTATATACATTCATATATACACCCATAAAGTCATATATTAATATACTTTAATGGCTTATATGTCTTTTAATTAATTCTCCATTCTTTACTCTCACTTATCATCTTTCTTATTCTCACATATATGTAATTCATATGATTTCACTCTTATCTCCCACTTTTCCCTTTTGTGTATATCCTTTCAATGCCCTCACATAATATCCTTTCATAATAACAATTATTTTATTCTCATGAATTTTCCTTTTCATTTATGATATTTTACACTTTTATAGCTTAGTTAGGCATATTAGAGGTGTTTTAATGTTATTTAAGTGGCATATGATGTATATATGGGTCTAGAAATGATTCAAATTACATTTGTGGTGCTTCACAACCTTTTATATCTTGTCAACATTCTCCCAAGGCCTAAAACATTATCTTGCCCTCAAGTCAACTTGGTGAAACCAATTCTATATTTTATGCTCAAGGGTTAGTCATGATGGCCTTTCTTTGTATGGATCTTTATTTATGAGGAAGTTTTCACTACACCTCTTTGTTTTTGTGACATGTTCCTATTTTATTTGTATCCTCACCGTTATTATTTACTTATGGAGTCATATTCCATGAAACCTAGGTTTATTCAAAACTTTGTGGATTTGTACCTTTCTATTTAGTCATAGCCCCTTCGGTGTGCTCTACTTACTTAAAGTAGCAATCCTTTTGTCACACTCTACTTCTTGATGTACACAAACTACATGGCACTCAAGTTATAATTCAAAGGCTCAAACTTTTAGATCCTCAAAATAAGCCAAAGTAGATAGGTGGGTTAGTTTCTTTAAAGATTAGATGAGGTAGCCACTCCATTTGGAGAAGTGGAGTACTTTAATTTTAGACATTGAGGTCAAGGCCATTATCACCCTTTGAAATTTCATCATGGGATCCTTGCCTCTCATTTGATGAGAGATAAAAGTATTTAATAATCTTTGGTTTAATTTGACACTAATTATTGGTGACATATGTAAGGAAGCTAAGATAAAGGAACAACTTCCTACACTAATCTTGAGAGGAGGGTTATGCGGTTTCTTTTAGATTTTTACAATAGTTACAGAAACTAAACATAAATATCATGCATACCACAACACAATAATTTGTGTGGGGAAAACCCATTCGGGAGAAAACCCCACACTCCAAAAGTTTCCCGATATATTATTAAAAATTTGACAAAATTACTATATACTTGCACAACAAGCTTTCATAGTACTATCACCAACTAGAGATCTAGAGGCAACTCAACATCTATAAAAATCTCACACTCAACCTCCATCTCAAGCACCTAATATAAAGTAGATACAATACATGAAGTTCCATCAAATTATATTTACAAAACCCTAAGCTAAAACCACCCAAAAAGTGGCACCCAACTTATCTCCAATCAAATATGTCATCATAAAGGGGGTTGCCTTCTAGGGCAAGCAAGCCAACATAATCTCTACCTTTAGATTTGTGACCTAATAATGAATGGTCCAAATTTATAATGTATATATATAATGTGGCTTTCAAGGGTGCTACCCTCAAACCCTCGCTAGGACTTGTAGCCTTTGGACCCCGCAAGGGGGGTACCCCCTGCACCCTTGCCCTTAAATCACAAGGTTGGGAGATTATTTTCCTATCATTATCCCACTTGTTGAACACCAGGTTGCAAGATTAAAGAGAGTATCAACACCATGATTTAATTACTAGGGGTCGAGATGCCCATAGACTCCAAACACCACTTGAACTTCTTTGTGCTCATAGGCTTAGTTAAATAATATGCAACATTCATCAAACTCTCAACCTTAATTAGCTTCACCCTACCATCTTTAACCATATCTATGAAAAATGATATTGTACATCAATGTGCTTGGTCTTAGCATGAAATGTCAAGTTCTTAGCTAGGAAAATCACACTATGACTATCACAATAAATTTTCATTACAGGTCTTGTTTTATTTTGATATTTGAATAGAGTCTCTTAAGCCAAATGATTTATTTACAAATGTGAGTAGTTGTCATATCCTCAACTTCAATAGTAGACAAATCAACCACAACCAATCAATTACTCATCCAATTGATTGCACCACCAAATAAACTAAACACATAAGCACTAATGGATCATCTATTGTCAACATCACCTACCTAGTTTGAATCCACATAACCATGAATATCCAAGGGAAATCTAGTCTCTTATAAAATTTCCATGATAACATAAATAATCTGAGGTACCCCACAAATATTTGAATATTGTTTTAATTGCATCCCATGAACTTTATCAGGATTAAACACATATATGGAAAGAAATACCAGTGCTTGGGTAATGCCTAGTCTAGTGTAGACCATAGAATACATCAAGCTTTGAACTACACTCTGGTAAGGTACTTTTCTCATGTCACCCATCTCTAATAGGGATATTGGATACTTTAAAGCAGATAACTTCATTCCAATTGTAAAAGGAACACACAATGGTCTATAATCTTGCATGTTAAGCCTCTGTAAAATTGAATTGACATACTTACTTTGGTCAAGCCATAACTTTTTGTTCACTGTATCTCTTCTAATTTCTATCCCAAGAATG
Source organism: Sequoiadendron giganteum (assembly GCA_007115665.2). NCBI lineage: Eukaryota > Viridiplantae > Streptophyta > Pinopsida > Cupressales > Cupressaceae > Sequoiadendron > Sequoiadendron giganteum. Next base: position 320,376,215 of record CM021108.1, read on the forward strand.
TGTTTAGTTGCACCAAGATATTTTATTTCAAATTTAGCTACAAGTTGAGAATTTAGTTTTGGAATCATTCCTTTTCCTTTACCAATAAATAATATATCATCAACATATAATTCAATAAATAGGAAACAATTGTTAGCAATAAAATGGGGGATCACAAACTAGAGTTTTGTGGAGCAAATATTCTCTAGAAGTTGTATTTATACCCCAAACTTAGTAATAAAGGGGATTAGAGATTAGTGTACAACATAGAACAAATAGATTAACATAATAGCATATAAATAGAAATTAAATAGCATTCATACTCTTCCATATATTAACCAACTTCATATACATATTATACTTTCATCATTTCATTATACATCAAATCTTCTATGAAATATTATTCTTATCATTCAAAAAATTATGGATTTGTACCTTTCTATTTAGTCATAGCCCCTCCAATGTGCTCTACTTACTTAAAGTAGCAACCCTTTTGTCACACTCTACTTCTTGATGTATACAAACTACTTGGTGTCCAAGTTACAATTCAAAGGCTCAAACTTTCAGATCCTCAAAATAAGCCAAAGTAGATAGGTGGGTTGATTTCTTTAAATATTAGATAGGGTAGCCACTCCATTTGGAGAAGTGGGGTACTTTAATTTTAGACTTTGAGGTCAAGGCCATTATCACCCTTTGAAAGGTCATCATGGGATCCTTGCCTCTCATTCGATGAGAGATAAGAGTATTTAATACTTTTTGATTTAATTTGACACTAATTATTGATGACATTTGTAAGGAAGCTAAGATAGAGGAACAACTTCCTACACTAATCTTGAGAGGAGGGTTGCAAATTGTTTTAGATTTTTACAATAGTTACAAAAACTAAACATAAATATCATGCATACCACAACACAATAATTTGCGTGGGGAAAACCATTTTGGGAGAAAAACCCCACACTCCAAAAGTTTCCCAATATATTATTAAAATATCAACAAGATTACAATATACTTGTAGAGCAAGCTTTCACAATACTATCACCAACTAGAGATCTAGGCGAAACTCAACATCTATAAGACTCTCACACTCAACCTCCATGTCAAACACCTAATATATAGTAGCTACTATTGGTATGTGGCGATTGATCATGTTATATTGTATAGTTTTTAGTATTGTACACTCTTTAGTACTGTACAGAGGCAACAAAGGAGATGATATGGCTACAAGTATTCATGGAAGAGTTGGGAAAACCACAAGCTGAAAATCACTTGTTTACAGACAGCCAAAGTGCTATACATCTTGCCAAGAACTCTGCCTTGCACTCTAAAACCAAACACATACAACTAAGATATCATTTCATTCGGTTAGTATTGGAGGATGGACAGGGAAAGCTGGAAAAGATACATACAAATGACAATCTAGCGGATATGTTTACCAAGGCAGTGACAAGGGAGAAGCTGAGGTCCTCTTTAGCTTCGGTTGGCCTTCAAGGTTGAATTCAAGTACAACAGAGTAGTAGGGTCCAAGGTGCTTATTTCTAGTGGGAGTTGTAAGTGCAGCGGTGTCATCCAGGATCAGTCTCCAAGTGGGAGATTGTGTTGGTATGGAGCCTGGTCAGTCTCCAAGTGGGAGATTGTTGGTATGTGGCGACTGATCATGCTATACTGTACACTTTTTAGTACTGTACACTCTTCATGCTATACCAAAAAAGGAAAAAGTCGACTTTGTAATCCCTAATTTATGGAAGCTTATAAAAGCTTGCTATAAGCAGTTGGGATGGAGAGTTGTAGCATGGCATAATTCACAATATTGTAATAGGTTTTGCACTAGATAATAAAATCATTGGATGGCTGCAGTTTTGTGGATGTAGCCCATATTGGGTGAACCACGTTAAATTCTCTGTGTTGTCTTTTATGTGTGTTTTATTACTCTATTTTATTGTTCATATCTACATTTAACTTGTTATATATCTGCCTTCTAACCCTAACAAGTGGTATCAGAGCGAGTTGTTTTTCGATTATCATATGCAAGAAAGTCTCACGGTTGAGTGGGAGTCTCACGGTTAAGTGGGAGCAATGGCAGACAAGGGTAAGTTGAAGGTTGAGAAGTTCAATGGGCAGAACTATCAGTTATGGAAGATGCAGATGGAGGACTACCTCTATCAGAAGGATTTATGGTGGCCATTAGAAGGGAAAACCAAGCAACCCACAACAATGTTAGATGAGGATTGGGATATTTTGGATAGAAAGGCACTTGGTAGTATTTGTTTACGCCAGGCACAATCGGCGGTGTTCAATATTACAACAGTAAAGACAACTAAAGAGTTGATGGAAACCCTAGCGAAGTTATATGAAAAGCCTTCCGCTTCGAATAAGGTATTTCTTATGAAGCATTTATTTAATATGAAAATGGTAGAAGGTGGGTCAGTTACTGATCATTTAAATGAGTTTAATATAGTTACCAGTCAATTAACTTATGTAAAAGTAAAATTTGATGAAGAAGTTAGGGCTCTTTTGATTCTATTTTTTTTGCCTGAAAGCTGGAATAGCTTGGTAATGGTTGTTAGCAATTATGTTTCTGGTTCGAATACATTGAACTTTGATGATGTTGTTGGTGTTATTTTGAGCGAGAAAATTCGTAGGAAAAGCTCAAGTGGAACATCCACATCAAACAATGTTTTGAATGCAGAAAGCAGGGGCAAAACAAAGGAGAGACGAAACAATTTTGGAAGTCATGGGAAGTCACGAGGAAAATCAAGGGACAAAAGGTCCCAATCTAGAGACAAGAGGGATTGTTGGTACTGTGGTAAGCCAGGTCATTTAAAGAAATATTGTTGATCTCGAAAAAATAAAGAAGGAGACAAAAAGGAAGGAAATAAAGAGGAAAATGTGGTAAGTAATAAATCTGATGAGGATGCTTTGATTCTTTCCCTTGACAATATTGATGATTCTTGGGTGTTAGATTTAGGGGCTTCATTTCATGCTACACCCCATAGAAATTATTTTCTTGATTATGTCCAAGGGGATTTTGGGATGGTTTATTTGGGAGATAATGAACCCTGTCAGATTGTTGGAAAGGGAAGAATCAAAATTAAGTTGCAGAATGGGAATCATTGGATGCTACATGAGGTAAGGCACGTTCCAAAGTTAAAAAGAAATTTAATTTCTGCAGGGCAACTAGATGATGAAGGTTGTGTTGTTACATTTAGTGATAAAAATTGGAAGGTTACAAAAGGTGCCTTAGTGGTAGCAAAAGGTATGAAATTAGGCACCTTATGTCTTTGTACAGGTCATACTATTCCTACTACTTTAGCTATTGCAGATAAAAATCAATGTTCAGGAACAGTTGTTGTAGTTCAGCCGGCAGAAAATCAGATAGTTGTTGTGGATTCTGAATCAACACTATGGCATAATAGACTTAGGCATATGAGTGCAAAAAGTATGAAATTACTTCATTCAAAGAATGTTTTACCAGGTCTAAAATGTGTTAATATGGATTTATGTGAAAGTTGTGTTTATGGAAAACAAAAGAGAGTTAGTTTTCTCAAGGATGGAAAACAAAAGAAAGATGAGAAATTGGAGCTTGTGCATACGGATGTATGGGGACCAGCTCAGGTATCTTCTCTCGGTGGCTCTCAATATTATGTTACATTCATTGATGATGTAACTAGGAAGGTATGGATTTATTTCCTTAGGCAGAAATCTGATGTATTTGCAACTTTTAAAAAATGGAGAAGGTTGGTTGAGAATGAGATAAGTAAAATGTTGAAATGTCTCAGATCTGATAATGGTGGTGAGTATTGCAACAAAGAGTTTGAAGATTATTGTTCCTCTAATGGTATTTATAGGCAAAAAATGGTTCCAAGGACTCCACAGGAAAATGGAGTGGCTGAGCGCATGAATATAACAATAATGGAGCGTGCACGAACTATGAGATTGCATGTTGGGATGCCTTTAAACATGTGGGTGGAGGTTGTAAATACTATTGTTTATTTAATTAATAGAGGTCCCTCTAATCCTTTGGGTTGTGGTATTCTAGATGAAGCATGGATAAGTAAGAAGGTGAGTTATTCTTTTGTGAAAACCTTTGGTTGTGAAGCATTTGCACATATAGATTCTGAAAATAGAACCAAGCTTGATGAAAAATCAAAGAAATGTATATTTGTTGGATATGGCATTGATGAATTTGGTTATAGGCTTTGGGATTTTGAAAATAAGAAAATTGTGAGAAGCAGGGATGTCATATTCAATGAGAAAGTGTTGTACAAAGATCTATTGCAGCAGCATGAGAAGACAAGAAAGGATTATGCAGTGCTGGATGATATTACAAATAACAATGTTCTAGTGGCTCCTCATGCTCCTCAACAACAACAATAAGAAATACCACAAACTCCAGTGAATGTTAGGTGATCTTCAAGGATAAGTAGACCTCCAGAAATATTTTCTCCCTCTTTGTATTCTATTTTATTAACTGATGCTGGTGAACCAGAATGTTTTCATGAAGCTATGCAGGTGGATACCAAGGTTCAGTGGGAGCATGGAATGGAAGAAGAAATGGAATCCTTGTTGGAAAATCAGACTTGGGAATTATGCAAGTTATTTGCAGGAAAAAAGGCTTTACCAAACAAATGGGTTTACAGGGTGAAAGAGGAGGATGGAGGTAAGAAAAGATTTAAAGCCAGATTGGTTGTAAAGGGATTTGCACAAAAACAAGGTATTGATTTTGATGAAATATTTTCTCCAGTTGTTAAAATGACTTCTATTCGTACTGTTTTAAGTATTGTGGTTGTTGAAGATTTGTATTTAGAACAACTTGATGTTAAAATTGCCTTTCTCCATGGTGATTTGGAAGAGGAAATATATATGGAACAACCACAAGGTTTTGAGGTCAAAGGTAAGGAGAAACTAGTGTGCAGATTGAAGAAAAGTTTATATGGCTTGAAGCAAGCACTTCGGCAATGGTATCTTAAATTTGATAGTTTTATGGCTGAGCAAGGCTACAACAGGTGTAATTTAGACCATTGTGTTTATTTTAAGATGTTAGGTGAAGATAGCTACATTATTTTATGTTTATATGTTGATGATATGCTTGTAGCGGGGTCTAACATGGATCACATAAAGGAGTTAAAACAACAGTTAGCAAATTCATTTGCTATGAAGGATTTGGGGGCAGCAAAATAAATCCTTGGTATGAAGATTACAAGAGATAGGAAAAACAGAAAATTATTTTTATCTCAGGCTGATTATGTTGAAAAGGTGTTGCAGAGATTTCATATGGAGAATGCAAAAGTTGTCAGCACACCTTTGCCCAATCATGTAAAATTGACTAAGGATATGTGTCTAAAGACACAAAAGGAGGAAGAAAAATATCCAAGGTACCATATGCTTCAGCTGTAGGCAATTTAATGTATGCCATGGTATGCACAAGACTGGATATTGCTCATGATGTAGGAGTTGTTAGCAGGTATATGAGTCATCCTGGAGTTGAGCATTGGAATGCGATAAAATGGATTCTCAGGTACTTAAGAGGTACATCCAATATCTGTTTATGTTTTGGGGGCTCTAATACAGATTTAAAAGGCTATGTTGACTCAGATTTGGCAGGGGATATAGATACCAGGTGGAGTACCACAGGTTATGTATTTACAGTTGGTGGGACAATAGTGAGTTGGATTTCTCGGTTGCAAAAGGTGGTTGCTTTATCCACCATAGAGGCAAAATATGTGGCTGCAACAGAGTCAACAAAGGAGATGATATGGCTACAAGTCTTCATGGAAGAGTTGGGAAAACCATAGGCTGAAAATCACTTGTTTACAGACAGCTAGAGTGTTATACATCTTTCCAAGAACTCTGCCTTGCACTCTAAAACCAAACACATACAATTGAGATATCATTTCATTCGGTCAGTATTGGAGGATGGATAGGTAAAGCTAGAAAAGATACATACGGATGACAATCCAGCAGATATGTTTACCAAGGCAGTGACAAGGGAGAAGTTGAGGTCCTCTTCAACTTTGGTTGGCCTTCAAGGTTGAATTCAAGTATAATAGAGCAGCAGGGTCCAAGGTGCTTATTTCTAGTGGGAGCTGTAAATATAGCGGTGTCGTCCAGGATCAGTCTCCAAGTGGGAGATTGTTGGTATGTGGTGACTGATCATGCTATACTATACACTTTTTAGTACTGTACACTCTTCATGCTATACCGAAAAAGGAAAAAATCGACTTTGTAAACCCTAATTTATGGAAGCTTCTAAAAGCTTGTTATAAGCAGTTGGGATGGAGAGTTGTAGCATGGCATAATTCACAATATTGTAATAGGTTTTGCACTAGATAATAAAATCATTGGATGGTTGTGGTTTTGTGGATGTAGCCCAGATTGGGTGAACCACTTTAAATTCTCTGTGTTGTCTTTTATGTGTGTTTTATTACTCTATTTTATTGTTCATATCTACATTTAACTTGTTATATATCTGCCTTCTAACCCTAACAAATACAATACATGAAGTTCCATCAAATTATATTTACAAAACCAAGCTAAAACCACCCAAAAAGTGGCACCCAACTTATCTCCAATCAAAGATGTCATCATAAAGGGGTTGCCTTCTAGGGAAAGCAAGCCAACATAATCTCTACCTTTAGATTTGTGACCTAATAATGAATGGTCCAAATTTATGTATATATAATGTGGATTTCGGGGGTGCTACCCTCAAACCCTCGCCAGGGCTTGTAGCCTCTGGACCCCTTAAGGGGGGTACCCCCTACACCCCTTGCCCTTAAATTACAAGGTTGAGAGATTATTTTGCTATCATTATCCCACTTGTTGAACACCCTGAAAGAGTGAAGGGAGTATCAACACCATGATTTAATTACTAGGGGTCAATATTCCCATAGACTCCAAACACTGCTTGAACTTCTTTGTGCTCATAGGCTTAGTTAAATAATATGCAACATTCATCCAAATCTCTACCTTAATTAGCTTCACCCTACCATCCTCAACCATATCTATGCCAAAATGATATTGTACATCAATGTTCTTGGTCTTAGCATGAAATGTCGAGTTCTTAGCCAAGCAAATCACACTATGACTATCATAATAAATTGTCATTACACCTTGTTTTATTTTGATATCTGAACATAGTCTCTTAAGCCAAATGACTTGTTTACAAATGTGAGTAGTTTTCGTATACTTAACTTCAATAGTGGACAAAGGAACCACAAAAATTGCTTACTCATACAAGTGATTGCACCGCTAAATAAAGTAAACACATAAGCACTGGTGGATTATCCATTATCAACATCTCCTACCCAATTTGAATCCACATAACCATGAATATCAAGGGAAAGATTATCTCCTATCAAATTTCCATGATAATACAAGGAATATTCTGAGGTACCCCACAAATATTTGAATATTCTTTTAACTGCATCCCATGAATTGTGTTAGGATTAGATATATATATGGAAAGAACTCCCACTGCTTGGGTAATGGTTGGTCTAGTGTAGACGATAAAATACATCAAGCTTTGAACAACACTCTGATAAGGCACTTTGCTCATGTCATCCATCTTTAATAGGGATAATGGTCAATCTAAAGAAAATAACTTCATTCCAATTGTAAAAGGAACACACAATGGTCTACAATCTTGCATATTAAGCCTTTTGTAAAATTGAATTGACATACTTACTTTAGTCAAGCCATACATTTGTGTTCACTATATCTCCTTTAATTCCATCCTAAGAATGTGTCTTGTTGCACCAAGATATTTTATTTCAAATTTAGCTACAAGTTGAGAATTTAGTTTTGGAATCATTCCTTTTCCTTTACCAACAAATAAAATATCATCAACATATAACACAATAAATATGAAAAAAAAATAGGAAGAAAATGGGGGATCAGAGACTAGAGTTTTGTGCCCTAAGTATTCTCTAGAAGTTGTTTTTATACCCCAGACTTAGAAGGGGGTTAGAGATTAGTGTACAACGTAGAACAGATAGATTAACATAATAGCATATAAATAGAAATTAAAGAAAACTCATACTCTTCCATATATTAACCAAATTCATATACATATTATTCTTTCATCATTTCATTATACATCACATCTTCTATAAAATATTATTCTTATCTTCTTTGGACATATTTCTCTATCTACCTTCTATCCATTTTCTCTATTCTTTCTTACTTTTCTTACATATGATTCTATCTCATACATATAAGTTCCTAATAGGATGTATCCCCTACAATCTACCCTACTTTGACTTGTCAGCTAGGAGCTTTGCAACCCTCTTGCAATGATTTGTGGTAGGATCTCATGATGTGTACCATATTCTAGTGTTTTTCATGCTAACATCATCCCCCCTTTCAAAATTGTGTCTTGTCCTCAAGACATTTTCATGTCAATTGGTTGGAATGATGCTCTTGTAGATTTCATTTAGGTGGGAAAAGTGTTATCTCATTGTGCTTTTTCCTATTGAAGAAGTTGTGTCTATACCATGATTCGAGTAAGAAGTTTCTTTACTTTTAGAAAAGTGGATGGGATTTGAATTTTTTGAGCTAAATTATAAGCATCTCATATGATTTTGGTGACATATGCTAGTCTCATGCTGACAACTTCTCGAAGTTGTTTGAACTAATTCCTTGTGTGCTTCCTTTGATCCTGTAGTTTTTGGAACTATGCATATAATGTCTCCATTTGTGCTATGAATTTTACATCCATATATTTCATGGTGTCATAGGATAGTGGTACCTAAATTATATTTTTTCAATATGGTCTATTTATGCCTTGAAGTTTCTAGTGATATTAGGCCACTAGAGGCTAAATTGATATAATGTGTTGATATTCCCCTCTATATTATTAATTGTATTGATATGGGATTCTAATTTGGAATGGGTAGTCGCACATTTCTTTATTTTTTCATCCATTATATCCTTCTACAAATTTTCAATGATTGTCTATCAAAGGTTGGATGTATGCTATTGTGTGTCCTATAGTATCCCATCTACCAAAAATTTTACTTGTCTTGTGAGGGGTTGGGAAGAGTCCCCTTGTACCTATGCGTACTTATTTTGAATATCCTTGATCAATTCTTCCAACTTCTTTGAGTTATCCACATGTTGTTTCAAGATGTCCTACTAGGAAGTTTGGTGGAGAATATCTCCCAATTGAAACTTTATAGGGGGGAATGTTAGATAGCTCAATCGAGGAGCCAACCAATGGTAATTGGAGTAGCCGTGGGTTGGATATTGGTTGGAGTTGTTTCTATTTGGATAGGAAGTCCTTAATGGATTGCATTGGTGAAGTGGCAGTAAAAAAGGAAGGTTTGTTCGAAGGTGGTGGTGATTAAAAATGTATTTATTGTTCTATAGAAGTATTTATGTTTTTGGAAGGGGAGGATGGAACTTCATATTTTTCTTCTTTCTCGTAGGTTTCTTTGTTGGCCTTCTTTATGGCCTTTATGATTTCATCTTGAACCTATTTTGTTATCCATAACTTCTTTAGCATTAATTTTTCCAGTCTTTGTTTTGACCAAAGTTCTCTTTCCTATATTTGAGTCAATTTTTCCTTTTGGGCCTTGGTGGTTAAGGGGAATATATCTACAATTTTTGCTTCTTTAAGTTTCTTCTTCTTCTTCTTCTTGTGTAGCCTATTCCTTTTTTTTACGTAGTGTGGTAGCTCGAAGTGGTGGAAATTTATCAATTAGAGATTCATGTGTTGTGTTGGAAGCTATCGTATATCTAATAATATCTTCTTCAGTGATGACACTATTAGGGAACCCCGTCTCCTCATAGACTATGAGGCTTTGTTCCAAGACTTATTTTCTAAACAACCCACTATACAACATTTCCTCATTGATCAATGTCTTTGGTTGTTCTATTGTTTTATCTTCTTATTTTCTCTCTTCTTGTGAAGGGGAGGCCCCTTTGTGTGCTTTCTTATTTTTCCTCTTCTACTTCCTCTTTGCACTCATATGAAGGAGTGCCTCTTATGCTTCCTCAACTGAGGATTCATTTTTTGGGGGTGTAGTATCTAATTTTCTCTTTACCATCCCCTTTCTTCCTTTAGATTGAGTAGATATGGTTGGGGATGCCCCAACTTAGAGTCTTCCGAACCTATGTGGAGTAGATGTTCTTTGTTCCTCCAATTCGGCCTTGGGTAAGCCCCATTTCTCTTGTAGTTCCTCCCTTTTTTATCCTTGTGTTCTTTTGATTTCTTTATGTCCAAGTTATCTTTAAATTCCCCATAAGTTGTAAACTTCTTGACATTGGGGTCTTTTGGCAACTAAAGCAAGGTTGTCACAAATGAGTCTAAAATGATGAAAAATAGGTTCACCAATATGAAAGGGGGAAAATGGGGGTATGATGGACCTATTTATCACTATTTCATTATGAAATGAGATCCACACAAATAATTGACCTACAACCCTTATGTGAGTCAACTCAATGAGGGAATCTACTAATTTCCTTATGACTAGGGATGGGGGTATCAACCTAAACGACACTTTTGGGAGAAAAAATAAAAATAGTAAATCAACTCAAAAATGAAAGCTAACACTTGGATCTTGTAGATGAAGCATAAAACTATAAGAAACAACAAAAATATAGTAGATCTGAGGTGTGGAGGTTGTGCACCTGTCACAAAATGTTTGTTTCATGAGGTTGTTAGGGACTCATTTTCCCATGGGTGAATGGGTCCAGGTCTCCCTTTCTAGAAAATCAGAAACTGAGATCTAAATCATGTGTCTACACTTCCTTCTTGCACTTTTGAACCTTCGCTCCTGGATTTGTTCTTGTGATAAATTTGCAAAACAAAATTGTTGTTTTTGGGGTGGATAGGGGTTTGCCTTGGTCAAACCCCAAGTTTGGTAATTAAACCTTGATGAAAAATATAGATCTAAAACATGAAAGTGTGTGCAATCCCTAATATTAAGTGTGTTATAATAATATCTCTAGATGAAACATAAACAATGGTGAAGACCTACTTTGGGATATACCAAATCACCCTAATAGATCACAAATCTGATAATACCTTCCTTTAGGCATAAAGTAGAATGATAATAGAAGATTGAACCACTTAGGAAACAAATCATTAGGCTTGGTTGAATGGATTTGTGCATCTCCAAAAACCTAGAATCCATCATGATCCTCCATAGGCATCTATCACCAATCTTTGATAATGCTTGATCTTGTTGAAAGAATGAGCTTGAAGACTTGCAAAAACAAATAGAATGTTGCTCCAAGACTTCAACTTTGAATGCTTGATTGATTTATCCTTGCTCTTGAGTGTAAATCCTTGTAATATCATGTGAATCTCTCTCTTGTCTAGTGAAAAATGATTCAAAGACTTAGTTTTATGCGCTTCCTTTCCAATTTCCCATTATTAAGTCTTGAAAGCCGACACTTAAAATTTGAATTTGGGACCTTGAAATTCTACCAAAAACATATTTTAATTTGAGTTTAGGAACTTAAAGGGGACCCATTCACCCATGGGTGAATGGTTCCTAACCTAAAAGTTCAGGACTTAGATTATGTTGAGGCATTAAATAAATTAATGATAGTTATTCAATGCAGGTTATATTGTCGAGATATAATTAAAATAGGCCTCAAGATGCATAATAAAGGGTATTAGGGGCCTATTAATGGGGTTTAAAAATGCATAAATGCAAGGTCACTAAAATGGGTTCAAACTAAGTGTGAAATTGTGCTTTCACTTAGAAAAGAGTACAATTTTCTACATTACATTTAGCCCCCCACTTTAGTTGCCATATGAAACTATGTGCATATGCAAGCTAAAGAAATTCAAACAATAAGCTTTATAAAAAGGATACTTGTATGGATTCATTCACAAGTAGGGATAATGAAGCCCCCAATATAGTTATATGCAAAATCATAATGTTTGGAACCGCATCCTACAATACCAATTCATTAGTTGTTCAAAAATACTCTTATCAAACTTCTACAGAGAATCAAATTCGAGGGTAGATGTATGCCCCCACAGATTCTACTTGCTTTATGGAGGTGGAATCAGGGTAGCCATGTAACCTCATCAAATTGCTTTGGTTCTACCATAGCATATTGGAAGTACAACACCACATAATGATAGACATTGAATTAGATCGGGGATGGAATGACGAATTCAATGCAACAAACGACATCAAAAACGAAGTTTGCTAGTCCCCATTATGTTGATTTTAATGAAAAGTGTTTTTTAATATAAAATAAAGAATACATAGTATATTTTAATGAAAGATTATGTTTATGATAATCATTTTTACATTTACCTTTTGAGAATTTACCTTGGTGTAGAGTGACTAAAGATGTTGAGCAAACAAGCGTACAAGCCTCTAAGACTAGAGATTTTTTATGACATGGTGGCACGAGGCAAGCTCCAACATACGGTGAGTGGATTCTACTAAGCTTTATCTTCACATTTGTGTATTTATTTATTTCTAGAATTTTTTAGGACCCTGGAAAAAATTCTCAAAGTGTCCTCTTTTGTCACAAAGTGACCCACTTTATTGAAAAGTGCCCTATTTGATTGCAAAGTGCCCCACCCAAAAATGGCCCAAATGTCCAAGTTGGTCACAAAGTATCCTAGAGAAAATTTAGTGTACTTTTAATTATTTAACACACATATTTAGGAATTTTATCAATGATTTCTTTTATTTTTATTCTTTATGCTCCTCCTTGAGCCCACCAACGTCTAGGAGGTAGACTGTTTTGTCGCCTCTAAGAGCAACTCTCCCAACTTTCAGAGGAGCTTGATATTTTTCAAGAGACTAGATTATTTTGGGTATACCTCATGCCACCTATGAGGTATCATGATGTCATGCTTATGGCACTAGTAGAGAGGTGGGATGCAGATACGTGCACCTTTTACCTCCCTATGGGAGATATGCCAATTACTTTGGAGGACATTCATCACATCCTACAATTACCTATCCACGATGAGATCATCTATTTATTAGAGGAGCAATCATATGAGAAGATGCAAGAGGATATTGAGTACTACCTAGGTCATCTCATCTAGGAGGTGAGTGTTGGACCTCAGGTCAATCTCAGATGGCTACTACACACACGGTCGTCGTTATTGAGGTGCATCATGATCGTTACCATGACACTAGCACTTGTTCTTGATGGACAAGGCACACATTTGGATGGAGGACTAGTTCACATTATACAAGATATAGAGCAACATTAGATCATGTATGCATGGGGTCATAGTATGCTAGCACATTTATATTATGATATTGGTCACTTCATCTACCAAGATCTAGACAACATAGTACATTATACACTCTTACAGGTGTGGTGCTTCGAGCATATCACATGTATCAGGGTGACAAGTTATCCAATAGTAGAAGCCATGGGTTATCCATGGGCCTACAATTATCCTCTAAGATGATTATGGTAGGATGGATACTTATTATATTGGAGGGTTGGATTTGACTATTTGGAGGATGATGATATACTATGTAGACCATACCTCATGGTACCCTAGTGGGCAGATGTCACACACCAGCTAGTCAGGATGTAGCAGGATTGGTTTGTACTGGGGTGACATGATTACATAGTGATGCTCTTTTACTATGATCATGTCATGCAACAATTCAAGTAGGTTCAGGTTCCACCTAGGCCATGACTCAGGTATCTACGATAAGCACAGACAGAGTGCTTATAGGCCCGAAGATAATCATTGTATCACCATCGATGATGTGGATTTTAGTGATTCAAAGGATGAGGACCATGACATGCCCCCAGTATCAAATGTCGATGACGTAGGAACCACACTAGCCTATGAGCAATGGTGGATGGGAGCACAACTAGGTCATGCCTTTCTTATGCATCATCTCGCGAGAAACGCGGAACCTCTTCTAGGTTTTGGGGATGATGAGGATGATGGGATCATTGATGGAGATTTAGAGGATGAGGGTAGGATACCAAATTTATTTCTTGATGAGGATGATGATGATGAGGAGGAGGAGGAGGAGGGTGTCTATCCGATGAGTAATGAGGTTGAAGAGGCATATGAGGCTCGAGTTGCCCCTGAGAAGAGAGATTTACCTCCTTCTCAAGTCACTAGAGCATGATCAGAAGCCACAACATGCGCTAGGACTCATGAGCATGGGGAGGCTAGCAGTAGTAGACCATCCATGCTTCATACACAAGGGGGATTTGTTGTTGCACAACGAGACCCCAACTGGTAGGTTAGAGACCTAGGTGATGATGTGTTATTTATGCTCTTATTATGCTTTTGCACTTATGTATATGGTTGTTATTTATATATCATGATGTGTATTTATATCTTTTATGATTTCCATCTTGTAGGGTCCAAGCGAGAGTAGCAAGAGCTCTATCAGTGGGTGACTATAGATATGATGCCTCCTTTGCCCCCACATAAGGATATACCTTCACAACACATGCCCCCACCTTTTGTGGGGCATCATGCAAATCTCTTTGAGCCTGTTGTGAGGTTGAGGGAACTATATGAGAGCACGATGAGATGCGTTGACCTAGTTGCATTATGAGAGGAGTGAGTTGTGGGAAAGCTTTCATCACTACAGACTGCATATGACGAGCTCCAATCTTCTTGAGTTTTGATACAGTGGGACAAAGGTCATCCTACGGTCAGAAGTTTCGAGGCTAGAGTGAGAGGTTACCAGATTATAGGCATATAGAGACTGTATGGAGTAGGAGTGCATCACGACACTCATACGAGAGGCTAGGGTGGTTGGAGAGGTACAAGGCCTACAAACACTAGTGAGATCCATGAATAGATCATAATCACATTTTATTGTCTCACAACAAATGCCACCACCAGGCCTCGAGGGGTCTGACAGTCATATGCCATAATAGCATTGTATTATTGATGATATGTACTTGAACTTTATATATAATATATATGATCATTCATGTTTGGTTTTATGAGATTATGTTGAATTAGATTTCGGTGTGATTTATTAAATAGTCTTAGTAAGAATATTTAATAAATGTCTCCATGATCTAATTGAAATAGTTTTAGTTTACATTAGATACTACATTGTGATTGAGCATGCATATTAAATTAAATGCACCTATTTTAGAACACTAAGTGCATATAAGGATCTAACTTAACACAACACACAAGATGAATTCAAATAGTGTGTAAACTAAAGTAATAAGCCAAACTTATTGAATAATTACTCTATAATCCAAGACACACAAAGATTGTTTGTCAAAGATTGAAGCAATGCGAGATAAAATAGAACACTATCCACTTAATCTAACAACACTGCTTTAATATGCATACTATTCAAGAGGGATGTTATGTATAGTATAGACGTAAATGCATGGAATTGTTAGGTTCTTTGAGAGGTGTACCATCTATTTCTATTAATGTGTATGCTCCACACCCATAACTTTCATCAATTATGTAAGGTTAGGGCTGAACTTTCCTTTTTCATTCGGGGCGACATTGACATTACGTTGATTCTCATATAACACCAAATCACCTTTATTAAATGCATGAGGAATGACATGATAATTATGACTACGTTGCATTCATTTAGAGTAAGCTTGGAGATTCTCAAGAGCATTAATACTTTGTTCATCAAGCATTTCAAGTTGATGCAATCATTTTTCCTTATATGTAGTGTCATCAATAAGCCCTTTAAGAGAAATTATCAATGAAGGAATTTCTAACTCTAAGGGCATTATTGCCTCGACACCATAAACAAGGTTATAGGGAGTGTTTCTTGTAGACATTCTAATACTTGTACGATATGCCTACAACATATAAGTTAATTGAGTGTGACAATCTTTGTTATATTTACTTACCATTTTCCTTAGGATTTGTTCAATAGTTTTGTTGGTTGATTCTGCTTGACCATTTGATTGTGGATAATATGGTGTTGAGAAACGATGTTGGATATGAAAGGTTTCCAAAAAATTCTTCATGTCATTATTCTTAAAAATAGAGTTCCATTATTTGAAGCTAATGCAAAAGGAAGACCAAAGCGAGCAATAATATGTTCCAATATGAAACGACATATTGTGTCAGCAATTGTGGAATGAAGAGGGATAGCTTCTACCCATTTCGTGAAATAATTTGTTGTAGTAATTATAAATGTATGTCTAGCGGAAGAAGGTGGTGATATTTTTCCAATAAGGTCCAAACCCCAAACTAAGAATGGCCAAATAGGAACTTGGGCATGAAGCTCAAAAGCAGGAGCATGAATCAAATTATTATGCTCTTGACATTTATGACATTTATGACATTTCTTAACGTGAGAAAAATAGTCTTGTTCCATATGTCTCTAATAGTATCCTATACAAATTAACTTTTGAACTAACGATACTCCTCCAAAATGTCCCCCACAAGCACCTGCATGAGTTTCCCCAAGGGCTATAGGGATTTTTGATTGTTTAAGACATCTAAGAAAAAGACCATCAAATGATTGTCTATATAGAACATTCATAAGTATTATGTATCTAGGCACCAAGAATCTTAATGTGTTGAACACCAAGAGCTAAAGTTGCACGTAATCCAACAATTAAAGCTTCATACTCTGTGATTTTATTTGTGTATATGAATTTTAATCAGTAGGATAAGGGAATAGGATTTCCAGAAGGCATGATTATTATAACCCCTGCTCCAAAGCTAGTTCTACACTTAGATCCATCAAAGTATAATTCCCATGTTTCCTTTTCGATAGTCAACACACTTTTGTCCGAGAATGAGTCCATATTAGGTAATGCTAATGGAGAAGGCACATTAGCTAAATGGTCAGTTAAGGCTTGTCCTTTGATTTCATTTTGAGAGAAATTTTAAATCAAACTCAATTAACAACATAACCCATTTAGCAAGTGTCCTGACAAGTCGATTTTAGCAAAAATATGTTTTAAAGGATCAAACTTTGTCATCACATGAATTTCCACGTTTAATAAGTAGTGTCTCAATTTACTAGTAGAAAATACAAGATCCAAACATTATTTTTTTATCATTGTATATTGAGTCTCATTATTGATCAAAGTTTAGCTGATGAAAAAAACATGATGTTATTTACCATTATCATCTTGTTGAACCAACAATGCTACTAAAGCATGGACTAATGTTGCTATATGAAGGATAAATAGTTTTTCTTGCATAGCAGGTTGTAAAACAAGAGGATTAGCAAGGTATTATTTCAAACTTTAAAAAGCTTGTTTACAATCCTAATTCCACTTAAATTTTGATTCCTTCTTGAGAAGTTGTGTAATGGGTAATGACTGATCTGCTAAGGAGGCCACAAAATGGTGGATAGCTTTAATCCTTCCTTGTAAAGTATGTAACTGAGAAATATTTTTCGGAGGTGTCATGTTAATGATAACATCAATTTTCTTTGTTTCTACCTCAATTCCTTTGTGGGATACTATAAAACCTAAAAGTTTTCCACTATCCACACCAAAGACACATTGTTTGGATTCAATCTCATGTTATACTTGCACATTCTTTCAAAAAAAATTAGAGGATTTTTACATTGTCTTGATGAGTTAAACATTTAGCTAGAATATCATCAACATAATCTTCCAAAATCTTATGTATGTGAAATGAAGAAAAATGGGGTTATATATAAAAGGGGGTTCACCAACATGATAATACACAACCCTATTTTTCATCATGTCATTCAAGAAATGGGATCCAAACAATGTAGTGATTGTCAACCAAAAGGTGAGTCAAATCAAGGTATGAATTAAAAAATTTCTCTTTCATGCAAGGATAGGGTTATGAGTCAAATAAAACTTTGTGGAGAAAGATTACAATCATAAAATAAACTCCAAAATGCAAGCTATAATATGTAAATGAAATACAATACACAAAATTAACAGAAATAGTAATCAAAGGGTAGATCTAGAAAGGGAAAAATAATGTGTACCATTCACCAAAAGTCACTTTTTGAATCTTGTTGAGGACTCATTCGCCCTATGGAAAATGGGTCTTGGCTAGGGCTCTACAAAAATCCTTTATGGGTTCTCTTATGTTGTGTCTACACTCCCAGATTCCTGATTTTCACTGTCAGACAATTGGAAATAAATCCTGCAGAAGAGTTTCCATGAAATGACAAGTTTTCTTGCAACTTTCTTCATTTTTTCTCTTCAAAAGATCTTCCACCTAAAATATGCAATCACACATAAAAGAGAGCAAAATATTGTTTGTTAGGTGAATAGGGATTTGCCTTGGTCAAACCCCATTTTGGTAATTAAACCATGAAATGAAATAAAATAGCATGAAGGAATGATGAATGAACAAGTAATGTCACAACTCACCAAACCCTTGTTTGAACCTTGGATTGTAGATATGCAACTAGCATCAATTGGCTTTAATGGATGTAGATATTGATCATGAAACTTGTCTTGAAACAATTCCTTTGATATGCTTGAATAGATCTCGAACACTACATCATCATATTAACTCAAACAACATGCATGATGCAAGAAATATTTGACATGACAATGAAATCTTGATTGTTGCAATAATCTTCAATAATTTTGCCTTTGAATGCCTTGAAAATGCTCTTGCTTGATCTCATGAAGTCACACAAAAGTTTTAGGATGAAACATAGTGAAATGACCTCTTATTTATACATATCTTAACATTATTTCTCGAAATTCAAATATCACAAGCCGACATCTGAATATACATTTGAAATCATTAAAATGCCACCAAAAACATAGTTTGAATTTAGGTCTTAGGTGCAAGTGAGGACCCATTCACCGGTGAATGGGTTCTAGGTCACTAACCTAGGACATGCGTTGCTCAATGTTAAACATTATGTTATGGCATTTATGAATGTTGGATTTTATCCCTCTAAAATTGTAATTAATTAGGCTTGGATTTGAATTAAAGGGACCAATTAAGGAAAATTAACCTTAATTAATTAATATAGCCATAAATTAATGCGAAAGTGTAAAGATACACCTTATAACACCAAAAATAAGGCACAATTAAGTCTATTTTATTTAAAAGGGCCCTAAACTTAATGCTAATATGTAAACTACATACTACAACACTAAATTGAGGCATCATTAAGCTTATTTTATTATTAATTATTCATTCCCAAATTAAATGTGAAAAAGGGATACTTTTTCCTACACTACATTTAGCCCCACTTTAGTGAGAGGATGAGTGCAAGCACAAACTCACACTAAAGTAGACATTCAAGACACTTATGTATGTAACAATGACAAAGATACATAATGATGCAACATCAAAGACTAGGAAGATCAAGCCTAGATTGTTCGATTGGTGCAAAACACATCTAAGCTTTCGGTTTTTGTGCTCACTCCAAGGTAGTGGAACCTCAGGTTGTCCAATAGGTGAGTATCCCAAAAGGGTGGCAAATGAGAGAATCATATTAGGCTCCCATACCATATAAAAGCTATCCCTCTGATAACTTCAATAAGGAACCATAAGGTGAGGTTTCATGCTCCATAGGGATTAACAAGATGTGTTATGCTAAGCACCTATGAACAAGGCAATACTCCACAAGAAAACAAGGTGTGTTGTGTTAGGTGGCCTTGAATTTAGGGTTCAAGCTTCATAAGGTTAGCAAGTTGTGTTATGCTAAACACTTAGTAAAGGTTTTTGTTCAAAGGGGTTTTTTCTTAGTTTGTGTAAGGTCTTCTTCTTAGGGAACATCATTACTAATTTTTCCAAGAGAGGACAAGTCAAGAGTAAAAGATTCACAACTTAGGGAATGCAGTGCGTCACATCACCACTAATAGGAAAGTCGTATGCTAAGAAATATCACACTCTTGAAGGAAATCAAACCCAATGGCACCACCAAGAAAAGGATGCATCACAAGAAAAAAAAATCACACCATGAAACATGAGAAATGTTGAAAGATATTATCAATGTATGCTCCCACTTTAAAGTGGTTGCTAACACCCTTGATGTGAAAAATTACTTTAAAGTATCCAATATTCAATCCTAGGACATGAGAGCTTCCACAAAAATCCCTATTCCAAGTCACATGTTTCCAAAATGAAGCTATGCCATGAAAAAGGAAGGAGGGGTTGCCCTCAAAAATAAATATGGGATCTACAAATTCAGGGTCAGTATATCTTTGCTACAATGTTGTTATAGAGATTAGAAGCATAATCATTCCCCAAATACTCATAGAACTGGAAGAATAACACAAAGAGAAAAATAAAAATAAAATCCTTTTAGGTCAACATGGAAGAGACCTAAATGTCTCAATGCCTTACGTCATCCTCAAAAGGAAAACAAAGGACAAATGAAAAGGAAAAAAAGGTTTACAACTTAGAGAAGAATGTAGATAAAAATAGAGGAATGCACAAAAAGGGAGAGATACATCAAACAAAACAGTACAGGGGATCACATTATGCACAAAGAACATGAAAAAAGAAAACAATGCCAAAGTGAACCACCAAAAACATATACAAAACAAGGGAAAGAGGATTCCCTTTACTAGGTTCCTAGGGTTTTTCACCCTAGGAGCTCTTGGTTTAGGAATGACACTCTTCCCAGTTTGTTGATATGTTCTGGATGATTGCATTCAAAGGAAGGATGGGGTTTGATGATGATTGGGTTGTGAATTTGTGTGTGTTGAGTGTGGTTAAGGGTTTGAAATAGAATGAAACTAAATCTAACTAAAGAATGTAAATGAAATGAAAGTAAACTAATACAAACTAATCTAAATAAACCTAAATGCTTGAAAACATAAAGGAAATTGGAAGTAATAGAACTTGTGCACTTGCATATTGGAAGTAGAAGATGAGGAGTCCCAGAATCTACTGGAATCTATCAAAAATATTTACAGGGACATTCCCACCGAGTGGGGCGACCTAGTCCTCCAACTTGGAAATTTTGCCAAAACAGGTTTTGGGGAAATGGGTGCCCAAAAATACATAAACCATTTTTCGGGCCTAGCACAGGGATAAGGTCGCCAATAGGGGCGACCTAGTCCTCTTGTAGATTTCTGAGGAATCAGGATTTGATTTTGTGGGTCCTAGTTGATGTTTCCCTTTTTTATAGCAACCCATGAAAAGAACTCTCGAAAGTGACCTGTAGCTTGTCTTCTTGTCCTTCCTAGGGTTTGAGGCTTGGATTTGACTTGAGGAGAATGTTTGTACTTCTTGAAACACTTTTTCCTTCACCTAATCTACATTAAAATACATACAAACACATGCAAAGACCAAAAATTGTTGGGGTTAGGAAATAGGGGTTTGACTTTGTAGGTGATTAAACCCAAATGAGATGAAAGCAAAGGAATGTAAGATTGAATGATAACACAATAGAAATGCTTACCAAACCTTTGTTGATGGTCTACAACATGCATGAGTAGCTCCAATGGAGATAACCTGAAAACCCTAGTGCTTGTATGCTTGCTTGTGAAGTCTTGATTGCTTGAGGATTGAGAGCAAGAGAGTAAAAGTGAGCTAGGAGAGTAAAAATGAACCAAGAGAGAGGCAAACTGGAGGTAGAAACCCTTATTTGTACATGTAAAACCCTAATTTTCCCTAAATGCAACCTAATAGGCTGACCCTAGGGTTTATGAGGCAAGATTCTCATTGAATATTAATTCAAATTTGAATTTTATGCCTAAAGGGACTAGGTTGTCCAAAGTGGCGACCTAGTCCACCTAGAAAATTTTTGGTGGTGGTCAGGAATTAGTTTATGTTTAATAAAGTTTATCAGATTTGCCTCCTGAAACACACCTAGGTTAGGACTAATGGTGCATTAAAAGGGCCAATTAGCATATAAAAAGGGTTGATTTATGGGTGATGAGCCTAGATAAGTGTGAAAATGCCACACAACACTTTACAACACTCCATCTTAAGGCTTAGGAAGGTGTAAGAATGTATTATTTAGGTGAATTATGAAAGGTTCTGAGAAAGTGAGGAAATGCATTACAACACTTCACACACCTTAGTAAAACACTTATATTATGCCATTGATGAATTGCAAGCTTACAAGGCTTAATTAAGGTAATCAAGGACAAAATATGATGGAAAAGGCCAAAATGAGTGAAAAAGTTCCAAGGTATACACTTTTTGGCGACACATTTAGCCCCCACTTTAGTGAGAGTATGAACGTTCTTCAAACTCACACTAAAGTAGCTAAATCATGTGTGTTGAGTGGGATCTAATGCACTCATGCTAGTAAGGTGAGATGACTATGACCAAGATGGATGATCAAGCCCCCAGGATCAAGATACCATGGAAAACTAAGCATAAGTATAGCAGATCACATAGGGAATGATGTGAAAAAGGTTAGATCAAGCTTTGACCATTTGTCCATCTAGTTGTGGATCATATCTAGGCTGTTTGTCTGAAAGGAAAGGATGTACCCACTCTAGGCCAACAATATTTTTGGTTGTTCGCTGGGTGAGAATGTCAAAAGGTGGTGAGATACATACACACGGTTGGTATGCACTCACACATAAAAAGGTGGCTATGGGGAAATCCATGCCGCTAGTTGAGCTTCCCTCTCAACCATACCAAAGTTATACTTCTTGATAACTTTGATAAGGCGCCACAAAGGACAGGGGTGTGGTTCATGAGACAAGCAAAGCCTTGGATGCTTAGAACCCATGAACAAGTGTAAGATGGCACCACAGTCATGCAATTTTTGTTATGCAAGGTGGCCATGTATGCAAGGTGAAAAATGAAAAATGCAAATAGGGTATAATGCAAAAGGGATGTTCAAAGGAGTGTTGTTTAGTTCGTGTGAGGTCTTTTACTTAGGGAAAATTGTGTGTAATGTTTCCAAGAGAGAACTAATCAAAGAATAGAAAATTCCCAACTTAGGGAATGCAATGCATCACATTAGGCCGCTAAGAGGAATGTAATATGCTAAGATAAGTTACTTTCATGAAGGACATTACAGACAATGTCATCCACAAAGTGAGAGACTCGTCGGATGAAGTGGAAAGGCTACACTAGGAACTAAAGGCAAAGAAAATAAAATGCAAAAGTAAATGGTACTAGGGTATGCCCCCACTTTAAAGGAGTTGCTACACACCGTTTTGTGAGCAATTGCTTTAAAGTAGAGAAAGGCAAGAATGTGAAAAGGACATGAGAGCCTACTTGGAAAGCCCTATGTCAAGTGAGGTGTTTCCAATCATGGCTGCATCATGGAAAGGATAGTATGTCACATGCGAGTTAACCTAAGACATGTCGTCCAAATCTCAAGCTTGCTCTTGTACGTTCATGAGATGTTAACGTCTATTCAAAATATGTAACGACAAGTGACATACGAGGAGAAGGCTAATGAACCTCTTTCCCCCACTTAGTGCAAGGTAAAGGTGAGCCGAAAGGATGAAAGTATGCACTAGGGAGAGGAGTTAGGTGCCCCCATAAAAGGGATAGCACCAATCTCCGTGAGATGGTTGAAGTTTATTGGGTGAAGGAAAGGGAGAGGAGGGAGGTAACCATAAATATTTCTTGAAAGACTATGATATGTCAGGTGCCATTATGTGTTCATTGCAGCCATGTGGAGGAAGGAGATGGTGGCTGATACCATAATAGTATTCCAAGTTAGATGAATGGGTTGTGCTGTTTGAAGAAGGATTAGTTGTTGTATAAGAATAAAAATACTGTTTAGTGTTATGTGTTGCTCCTTCATGAGGGATAGGAGTTATATAGCTCCCATCACCACCATGGGCTAATGTGGTTGATGTGGAGCCAAGTTGATTATAGAAGACATAGGGTAGTTTTGGTGTAGGTCGTGAGGTTTCTCACTCTCCTTTAAAGGGAGGCATAAGACCCCAAGAATTATTAGAACTTGTAACTGAGAATGAATTATTTGTATATGACTCTTTGGACCAAGAGGGTGAGATGTTGGAAATTTGATTGAAAGGAGGTGTAGAATCTAACGACCCCCCATGATCATGAAAGAGATTTGTTGTAGGTGAAGGAGTAGCATCAACCTGGATAAGTTGTGATCTAGGAATGAAAGGATTAGGGGAATTGGAAATGGTGTGATTAGGTGATTCATAGCTTTGTGCATCTGCATCAATTGTGTATATCTTGTGATTGTATTCAAATTTCAATGTGCGGTGAAGGGTAGATGGGAATCCTTTCATAGCATGAATCCAGTACCTACCTAGGAGGAGATTATCTAGAAGGGGTCCTTGCATGATATGGATAGGAGTAGGCAACACTACTGGTCTGAATTTGATAGGTAATGTGATCATTCCTAGTGGTTTCCGATTAACATTGTCGAAGCCACGAAGATAAACATCATTAAGTTGAATTAGATTTTTGTCTATGCGAAGTGTGTTTAGGATGTCCATGCTACAAAGATTAATTTATGATCCATTTTCTATGATAGTGTGCCTGACTAGAGTTTCATTAATGAGCACCGTTATCATCAAGGGATCATTCTTGTTTTGAATCTCAAGTGAGGGAAAATCATGTTTAGAGAATCTGATGTCAGATTGGGGTACTTGCATGGGATGGGAGGGAGGTTTGAGATTGTTCGATTTTATGTAAGATTTAATCTCATCCATCTGTATTTGTGCCATTTCATGAAATAGGAATTGGACTATAGGTGAAAGTTGAATAAGCTCCTAGACATATATATCGGCAGGAGTCTTTTTAAGGTCCTCAACATGAGGGACTCTAATGTGAGAAAAGGGAAATGGCTAAGGAGTGGTCAGTGATCCCCTAGGTGTTTGAGTCACTAAGTTAAAACTTATTGGCTGCGAAACATTGGTATGATGAGATTGCATCATGGATTTCAAGACAACTCTGAGTTTTGTATGGGATTCACTAATGGGAGGAGACTTAGGAGGCTCACTAATTAAAGGAGATCCCACTTGTGTGGTCATAACCTCAAAAATCTTGTCTTGATTTGCATGATGTGTTGGTGAAGGGGATTATAATGTCACTTGATTATCTTCTCCTAGGGAAGGTTTGGTGTTTAAAGGATAGTTGTCAGGGTCACACGTTCTTGCACCATGATATTCTCCCTAGGAGGAGAGTTTTTAGAAGAATGACAAACCGAATGTTCTTCACATTCAAAGGTTGGTTCTTTTAAAGGGACTCCATAGCGAGTAGGAGAATGACTAATGGTGTAAGTGTTTTTTTAAATAAGGGGCTCCCTAAGAGAAAGGGGATGACTAGGAGAGTCATGACTTTCATCAAATGTGTGTTCTAATGGCAACGTATCTTCCTCACAAGTAGGAGAGATACTAGGAGAAGGAAAAATGTTACTGTCATGATCCTTTATGGTAACATCATCTTGTTTGTTAAGAGAGGTAAAAGGAGAGAAACAATGAGGGTTCTCAGAACTCTCATTAATTGGCTCTTCTGACACCAAAATCTCTGCATCACCAAGAGGAGAGAGATTAGGGGAAGAACTAAAATAATTATTCGGAATGTCCAAGGTTGTATTCTCTATCACAAAAATGCTCTCATAGGGAGGGGTAAGGAAGGTGTCTTAGCATATCTAGATATATAAAACATTAACATTGTTTGAACAAAAATAAAAAGCATTTGTAACCATGTCATGCAGTATTTCAGCAAAGTGAACAATGTATAGGCAAAAATATAGATCATGTATATCCAATATATCCTAGGTTTGAAGAATGTAAAAAATGCATATGAAAGAATTAAAAGTACTTTGAGAAAACTTACGCATAGTTTTATGAATGTAAACAGTGAATAAGCAAAAGTGAGAAGTACTTTAATGAAGATTATGCACATTTTCAGAAATGTAATCATTTTGCAGATCCGATTAGGAAGGTAAATAAAAAATGACTACCCTAAATGGATGATTTTGAGAGAGAAGCAAAAAACCTATGTTCTCAGAACTTTCTAAACTTATAGTATATGGTACTAGGAGGTTTGGGAAGCACAAAAATGAGGTTTCAGAGGCTGTAATAGGTAGTTAAAAACTGGAATAGGGACTAGGTCACCCAGAATGGCGAACTAGTCCCAGTTATGGTTTTTGTCAAATTTTCTGAAGTTTTTGAGTGGTTTTTGATGTGTTTTAGACTATATGATGTATTTGTAAGGTGAAAATGCAGAATTTTAGAAGTTTTCAATTGAATTATATATGCAAAAATGCAAGTTAACATGAACGTTTTACTAATGCAATATTTTGTAAACCCTAGGATGCAAATAATGCAAATGCCTAATGCAATGCAATTTTTTTCCTAAGATGCAAAATCAGAAAGTTAAAAATTGTAGGATAGTCGGGTTCACCAAAATGAACCACCAAAAACATATACAAACAAGGGAAAGAGGATTCCCTTTACTAGGTTCCTAGGGTTTTTCACCCTAGGAGCTCTTGGTTTAGGAATGACACTCTTCCCAGTTTGTTGATATGTTCTGGGTGATTGCATTCAAAGAAAGGATGGGGTTTGATGATGATTGGGTTATGAATTTGTGTGTGTTGAGTGTGGCTAAGTCCTGGAAATAGAATGAAACTAAATCTAACCAAAGAATGTAAATGAAATGAAAGTAAACTAATACAAACTAATCTAAATAAACCTAAATGCTAGCAAATAGAAAGGAAATTGGGAGTAACAGAACTTGTGCACTTGGATATTGGAAGTAGCAGATGAGGAGTCCCAAAATCTACTGGAATCTATCAAAAATCTTTACAAGGACATTCCCGCCAAGTGGAGTGACCTAGTCCTCCAACTTGGGAATTTTGCCAAAACAGGTTTCGGGGAAATGGGTGCCCAAAAATACAGAAACCCTTTTCTAGGCCTAGCACAGGAACAAGGTCACCAATAGGGGTGACCTAGTCCTCTTGTAGATTTCTAAGGAATTAGGCTTTGATTTTGTGGGTCTCGGTTGATGTTTCCCTTTTCTGTAGCAACCCGTGACAAGAACTCCCAAAAGTGACTTGTAGCTTGTCTTCTTGTCCTTCCTAGGGTTTGAGGCTTGGATTTGGCTTGAGGAGAATGTTGGTACTTCTTGCAACACTTTTTCCTTCACCTAATCTGCATCAAAATACCTACAAAAACATGCAAAGACCAAAAATTGTTGGGATTAGGAAATAGGGGTTTGCCTAAGTCAAACCCATTTGTAGGTGATTAAACCCAAATGAGATGAAAGCAAAGGAATGTAAGATTGAATGATAACACAATAGAAATTCTTACCAAACCTTTGTTGATGGTCGGCAACAAGCATGAGCATCTCCAATGGAGATAACCTGAAAACCCTAGTGCTTGTATGCTTGCTTGTGAAGTCTTGGTTGCTTGAGGATTGAGAGCAAGAGAGTAAAAGTGAGCTAGGAGAGTAAAAATAAACCAAGAGAGAGGAAAAATGGAGGTAGAAACCCTTATTTGTACATGTAAAACCCTAATTTTCCCTAAATGCAACCTAATAGGCCGACCCTAGGGTTTAGGAGGCAAGATTCTTGTTGAATCTTAAGGTCAAATTTGAATTTTATGCCTAAAGGGACTAGGTCACCCAAAGTGGCGACCTAGTCCACCTAGGAAAATTTTGGTGGTGGTCGGGAATTAGTTTATGTTTAATAAATTTTATCAGATTTTCCTCTTGAAACACACCTAGGTCAGCACCAATTAGCATATAAAAAGGGTTGATTTAAGGGTGATGAGCCTAGAAAAGTGTGAAAATGCCACACAACACTTTACAACACTCTGTCTTAAGGCTTAGGAAGGTGTAAGAATGTAATATTTAGGTGAATTATGTTGAAAGGGTCTTAGAAAAGTGAGGAATTAGTAAAAAACCATTATGTCATTTATGAATTGCAAGCTTACAAGGCTGAATTAAGGTAATTAAGGCCAAAATGAGTGAAAAAGTGCCAAGGTATACACTTTTTGGTGACACACAAAGACTAGTATGGCACATGTGAGTCAACATATAGTAGGTTGTCTACATCCTAATCTTGATTAGTATATACAAAAGACAAAAAACTAGCCAAAGGGACAACATCAAGTACCAAACTAGGATATGCACCAAGTTCAACAGTCTTTTTAGGAGAATTTTCATTTAAGATCATGGAAGATGAGAACAATGAATTCAACTCATTATGCACTTGCTCATCGATCTATGCAGTGTCAATGTAATCATCCAAGTTAATCACAATAGGAGGTCAAATGATAATTTCCCTAGAAGGTTCTTGTTTATGTAGTGGAGAAGGTATAGAATCATCATGCATTGCTTGAGGAAAGTTTGAATTTTGATTTTATATGTTTCTCTTTTCTTCTTTAGTTTGTAACATATGATCAATAACATGATGTTTATGCCTACGCTCTCTATCATTTTGGTTTATTTTCATTCTTTTTTCAATTTGTGATTGTGTAGGAGTGGGTTTGTCATCCATAGGTTTCTTTTCTTCCCTCAAGGGAGGAACAAAAGGAACCATAGGAGGTTGTTCAACAACTTTATCTTTGGCTTTGTAAACTTGTTTGATTTTAGGATGGACAATGATATTATTTTGATTATCTTGTAGTCTCTTATAGGAAATGATAGGAGGATTTGTGATAGGTCATTCTTGGATGTTTGGAAGGGCTTTTGGTTCAATCATGGTTTCATCAAGGATGGGTAGGTCAATAATGGGTTGAGGCATATTTCTAAGGGATAATTCTGCTATGCACTTTGCCTTAAACTTTTGATATGATTTGAAAAATAAGTCCTCACAATGTCTAAGAGGTTCAATAAGTTTGGGCCAAAAGAAATCCAATGAAAAGTTCCCATGGGAAGACACATGATTAAAGCCACTATGATCCATGATAAATATCTCATTACCAAAGGGAAATTTTAAACATTTATGCACAGCCAACGAAATAAAATTCATGGAACGAAGCCATGGATAGCCTAACTTCACATGAAACTAATATGATGTCAAGATGATGGTGAATGCAACATTTAATGTTTTTGGACCAACCTTTAGAGGGAGATTTATTGAGCCAATCATAGGGCAAGAAAAACCATTATGTGTTTTGAACCATGTTGTCGGTCTTTCATATGTATCTTGATAAAGTTCATGCACAAATAGGAATTCTTCAGTGATCATGTTCTCTACATAGATGGGATCAATTAATATCCCATTAGTAGGCTTCTCATTGATTCTTCCATCTATGTAAAGAGGACCATTAGGTGCATGTTTGATTATGTCATTTTGTGAGAAAGCAATATCAAGGGGCATTTTGGTTTGACCCTTATGAGGTTTAGCTTCAATAAACGACACTACTTTAATCATTTATTCCTCATTGTCTTTTTTTTTTGTTTTCATCATCCATGTCAACATTCATCACATCATTCTTTGTTTCATTAGCTTTGACAAATGAAATAGTGTGTTTCAAAATGGGATTGGTAAAGATTTTTAAATTTTGGTTAGGAGGAGCTACAAACTTATTACCTTGATCATTCACACCTCCAATTTGAAGTTGATTAGAATCACTGAGGTCTTGCACAAGATGTTTAAGTCACTTACAATATTCTGTATCATGTACATTTTGTTGGTGGAAATGGCAATAAGGATTTGATCTATAGTTTGAGGGTAATGGTTTATTAGGATCAAGAGCGCTGACAAGAGGTAAGGAAATCATATTCTTGTTCAAGATTGTAGCATGATATTATGAAGGGTGTTGGGTAGAGGGGTAAATTTTCTATTCCTATTCCCAAGGAAAAAATGTTTTTTCATCTTTATAGCAGCCACTTGGTTATCAACTTGTTGATTTGGTTGAGGGGAATTAAGTTTTTAAAAGACCCTATTCTATTTCTTGAAAGGTTGGTAACTATTTTGAGTTGTGGATTCAAACTTTTCAAGATAGCTAGGGGGATCTTTCATGTCACGACTACTAATCAAATTCTGGTAATCACAAAGGGTTGTGCATAACTGTGTGAAGGAGGAAAATCTCATCATTTCAAGCTTAGTTTGAATTTTTTCTTGCAAATTGAAAATAAACATTCTTTGAAGGTCTATATCAATAATATTAATATTTATTTATGAATAAAGCATTTGATATCACACTATGAAATCAATGACTTTCTCATCATCCTTTTCTTTACATTTCATTAGGTCAACTAAAGTCATCTTGGGACCCATATGAATTTGGAAGTGGTTGTAAAAGGAATTAATAAGTTCATTGTATGAACAAATTGAATTATTTGGTAAGGAGAAAAACCACTCCAAAGAAGTATCTTTCAAGGATATAGGGAAGATTTTAGCCAAGATCTTATCTTCAAAAATGAAATCACTATAGAGGGTTGTGTAAGCAAAAACATGGCTAACAAGATCTCCTTTCCCACCATATTTCTCAAATCTAGGAACCTCTATACCTTGTGGAATTTGTGTTCTTAATATCTCCAAGGATAACAAATTGGTTTTGATGTATTGTGAAGGTTGTCCATTATTGTTTTGATTTAGGGTTGTGATTTATTGTTGAAGGGATGCCATGTTTTGCAAAAGTGTGTTAATGATAGGATCATTGTTGGTATTGTGAGATGGAGGGGAATAAGGTGAAGTGGTGTATGTTTGCAGAGGGAAAATGAATTGTAAATTTATGAGGGGGGATGGTTGAGGAGATATGAGATTTGAATGCACAAAGCTAGAAGGATTTCTAGTGGAAATACCTAAGGAAGTGTTGACATTGCTAGTAGGTTGAATGGTTGCAGTAACATGAGTACCAGTGTATGTAGGAATAGAGATGGGGATTGTGGAAGGAGGAATGGAATTTCCACTTTGTCTTTGAGTATATCACAAATCTTGAGCACAACTAGTCATGGTAGGGATGGAATTATTAACAAGATGACCTATACCTCGCATAATCTCCATTCTATTTTTGGTTTCAATAATTTTCCTTAGATTATCTAAAGTAGGAATGATACTATTGTCCATGTTTTTAGTTGTGCAAAATATTGTAACTTTTCTAGGCCT
Organism: Sequoiadendron giganteum; assembly: GCA_007115665.2. Taxonomy (NCBI): domain Eukaryota; kingdom Viridiplantae; phylum Streptophyta; class Pinopsida; order Cupressales; family Cupressaceae; genus Sequoiadendron; species Sequoiadendron giganteum. Next base: position 320,407,036 of record CM021108.1, read on the forward strand.
TCATCCATTCTTCTTATGATTTATTGTGAGATATGAACATCATGCACATTGGTTGAAGGTAAGGAATTCATTGGCAATAAGGTATGAAGGATATGATCCATAGGGGGTTAATTATCAACACTATTAGTAAAAGATTTAGAAAAACCAAGATCCATGACAAATGGTGTATCACAGGATGCCATGAGTCTCAAACTACATCTCACAATAGTATTGCTAATAGGACACCACGTTGTAAAGCTCATACAAGATTCACAAACTCAATGTCAACCCAAAACGAAAAGAGGGTAAAATGAAATGGAATGACCTATAATGCAATATGTAAATGCAATTTTCATATTCTAAACAAAGTAGTTTTCTTATTACACTATGCAAAAACCTAAAAATAATGTCTTGTAAATGCAATTTTGAAATCACACAATGCACTAACTTTATCAAATGAAGCTAGATATGACCAAATTGAAGAAATAGAAAATTTTGCAAACACAAATTTGAGAACAAAAAATATAAATGTAGAAATGATTATTTTAATGCCTAGAAAATTAGATTATGACCATGATCAAGGACTCATTCTCCCTAGGGCGAATGGGTCCTAGGTGAGGATGTTGAAAAAGTTTTTACAGATTTCTAAGTTAATTTTAGTAGTTTCCAAATTTTGATCTGATACAACAAGTTACATTTTTTGTTTTTTTATGAAATGAAGATTGGATTCAAATGCAAAATGTGGCAAAATGACAACCTAAAAAACCTAATTTGATATGCAATTTTGTTTTAATTTTCAAATGCAAATGAATATGATGTAATGTTAAATAAATGATATGTAAAATGATTGATTTTTTTGGTATTTTTTAGATTTAAAGAATGCAAAGATGCAATCCTAAAACCCTTAAATGAAATGCAAAGTTAAATGCAAACTAGACACCTTAAATGAGACCCAATTCAATTCAAAGAGAAGCAAATGAATGTAAGATCTGAATCTAGGGTGAAAGAGGACTCCAAAATGTTGGGATTAAGGTGTCACAACCTTAGAGTCCTAATATTTGATTTAATTTGATGTATTAAGGTATTTATTTGTATTATTTTATTGCCTATGGTGTCATGTCATTAATTGGGACCCACCGATTGGGTGGCAACCTCGTTGGAGGTGACTGGATGACACATAATCATCCCATGAGGACATAGGCATCCCACTCTGGAATCTATGACATATGAAAGATTGTATGACACGTCATAAGGCATCTTTGAATGCGTGGAGAAAGTTGGTGCCCAAGATGGGTTATGAAAAGATGTAAGAGAATCAACTATTTTTTAGCCAGTTATGATAGATTCTCTTACAGCTGTAAGTGCTATCAGCTATGAAAAATTCTATGACAACTGTAAAAAGTGTAAGGCATCAGTCATAAGCTATTTTTATCATATTCTAGGAACCCAAGCTTGGAAGAAGAATATTTGCATGTTAGACACTTGTCAAGGGTGTAAGGGAATGTTGTACATGTTTCCAAATGCATGTCTAAGGCATTGAATTTTGTGCCATGTGCATTTGGATGCCCCTCAGCTTCTAGATGCTTCTTGAATCTTGTAACACTCTATTTATTGAGTGCCTTGAGTTGTAGAATGCATAGTTTTTTTGCAGGTAACGAAGTGCTTCTGGGTTAACTCCAAAACAAGTGTTTGTGACAAAGCCCTTATGTTGAAGCTTTGTACTTGGGCTATGTTGTAACTCCTATTTGAAGTAATATAGTACTATGCTTTTGGAGGGTGGAGTTTTTTTCCCGAAAGGGTTTTCCCCACATATATCTATTGTTATTGCATTTGTGTACTTGATGTTCTATTTCCATTATTCTCTATGTTTATCTCATATTGTAAGAAAATAAGGTGTTAAAACAAATTTTTTGTCTCTCTCCTAATTAGATTAGTGTAGGAAGTTGTATCCACTCACCCAACTTCCTTTCAATTGGTATTAAAGCCTGACCAACCTCGGTTCCTTTGTTGGGTAGAAGGGTTTTTGAGCTAATCTCTATTTCAGTGGGAGTTTTTTAGAAGTGTGTGTTTCATTACCTTGTTTTAGGAAAGAGATGGTAGACACATCTGGGTGGATTGAGATGGATAAGTTTAACGATGGTAATTTTGAGTTGTGGAAGCTCAAAATGGAAGACATACTTGTAGACCGAGACCTATGGCTTGTAGTTTTCGGAACCATGCCACAAGGCATGAAACAAGAAGCTTGGTGATGTCTATCAGGCTAAATCCTTAGTAAATAAGATTTTCCTGAGAAAGAAGATGTAGTCTCAAAAAATGGAAGATGGAGGATCTGTTGTAGATCACTTGAACTCTTTTAACATGTTGGTTGAACAACTAGGTTCTATTGGAGACAAAATTGATGAACAAGACTATTGTGTGCTCCTTGTGTGTTTGTTGTTAGACTCTTAGGATCACCTGGTTATGGCTATTGGAAGCACTACTTCCACCTTTAAGATGGATGAGGTTGTTTCCTCATTATTATCTTAAGAGATGCGAAGGAAGTCTTTTGAGATGGCCAAGTAGGCCCTTGTAGTCCATGACATACCAAAAGAGAGAAGCAAAAATAAAGACAAGAAATCTAAGTCAAAGTCTTCGGGGAGATCAAAATCTCCTTGTAAGAATTCCAAGGAAAAATGTTGGAATTGTGGTGAACTTGGTTCCATTTATAAAGATTGCAATAAGGAGAAGAAGAAGACAAATAATTCTTTCTCTGATTCTAAATCTAAGAAACAATCCCAAGATGATGGAGAATCATTTATTGCAACCTTGGTAGCCCATGCATTGGATGATGTGCGGTTCATAGATTTGGGTGTATCCTTTCACATGAATTCTCATAGAGATTGGTTCTTGAAGTATGAGGAGTTTGATGGTGGAGAGGTGTACCTGGGTGATGACTCTCACCTAAAGATTGTTGGTTGTGGAAGAGTCAAAATCAGATTTCTTGATGGAAGAGTGAAGAGGATTGATGGTGTCTTGCATATCCCAAGTGTGGCACAAAACCTTCTTTCTATAAGTAAACTCAATGATTCGGGAGTGCAATTTGTTTTCTTTGGTGGAGGATGTAAGATGACTAGAGGGGCTATGGTGTTGGCTAAGGGTGTTTGTATTGGCACTTTGTTTCAACTTGATGCATGCACTATATAGTGCAATAGTTCTTTTGATGTACCGAAGAAGAGATCTTTGGATTCTTCATCCTCACCATTAGATCGTGCAGAGAAGAAGCATGTTGCAGCTACATCCAATGGTCGTGCATTTTGGGTACCTAAGGGTGCTCATTCCATGGAAATAAAGCTTCCTGCAAAGAAGACAATGTTATGGCACCAACAACTTTGTCACATTGGTGAGAATGGTCTTAGAACCTTGAAATATAAGAGCCTTGTTGAAGGCCTTGATGATTGTAATCTTGAGTTTGACTTTTGCAAAAATTGTGTATATGGAAAACAACACCATGATTTTTTTTACTCTAGTTCTCATAAGTCTTCTAGGGTTTTGGACTATGTACATTCAGATGTTTTTGGTCCTGTAAATGTTCCTTCATTATCAAAATATGCATATTTTGTTTCTTTCATAGATGATTACAATATAAGGACATTTTTTTATTTCCTTTAAAGTAAAGCTAAAGTTTTTAATCAGTTTGAGGAGTTTAAGGCCTTAGTAGAAAATTAGACTAGCAGAAAGATTAGGTGTTTGAGAACTGATAATGGTGGTGAGTTTTGTTCCATTGAGTTTGAAAAGTTCTGTAAGGAGCACGAGATTGAGAGACATAAGACAACTCCCTACACTCCACAACAAAATGGAGTTGCAGAGAGGATGAATAAAATGTTGACGAAGATGGCTAGGAGTATGTTGAGTGGTACTAGCCTTGAACAAAAGTTTTGGGATGAAGCGATAGCCACTACATGTTTTTTGATCAATAGATCTCCTACATCAACACTTGTTGGAAAGACACCCATGGAGGCGTGGTCTGGTAAAAATCCTTTGATGAGACATCTCAAAGTATTTGGTTGTGAAGCTTATGCTCATGTTCCAATTGAGTAGAGGTCTAAGTTGGAGAACAAGGCTATTAAGTGTATCTTTATCAACTATGGTGTCAATGGGAAAGGGTACAAACTTTGGGATCCAAAATCTCAAAAGGTTCTCTATAGTAGAAGTGTGATCTTCAAAGAGATTAAACCTTCCTTTGTTGAGCTACAACTAGAGAAAGAGGAGAAATAGAAGGAGGTGGTTCAAATTCCACCTACTCCAAAGAAAGAAGAACCAAGTTCTCCTATTGGACTTGATGATGAGGAGAGCTCAAGTAGCTCTGAAAGTTCTAGAGAAGAAGGAGAACCTCAACCTCAACCTTTGAGGAGGTCTACATGAATTAGGTGGCAACTAGAAAGGTTTGGTTATTCCTTATTGGATTCTAGTTGCATAGTTACCTTGATTACTAATACTGATGAGCTTAGGACTATTAGAGAGGCATTGGGTATGAACGATTCAGATTCCTTGATGCAAGCCATGGATGAAGAGATGGATTCATTAAAGAAAAATAAGACTTGGGATTTGGTACCTTTGCCTTCAGGATGTAAACCTGTTGGTTGTAAACGTGTCTTCAAGAAAACGTGTGGTCCTGATGGCAGTGTTGAAAAGTATAAGGTATGGTTGGTCACTAAGGGGTTTTCTCAGGTGGAAGGAATTGATTATGGGTAGAAATTCTCTCCTATAGCAAATTTGAAATATATCTGGCTTCTATTGTCACTTGTAGTTGCATGAATTAGAAGTGGAATATATGGATGTGAAGACAACATTACTTCATGGTGATTTGGAGGAAGAGATTTAGATGTCACAACCAAAGCATTTCATTGAGAAAGGTAAAGAAAATTTGGTTTACAAACTAAAGAAGTCTCTTTATGGTTTGAAACTGTCTCCTAGAATGTGGTATTAGAAGTTTGATACCTATGTGTTGTCATTGGGATTTCATATCTGACCATTGTGTATACTTTAAAACTGATAATGGTTGCATTCTCATTACTATCCTATACGTAGATGATATGTTGTTAATTGGGAATGGTAAAAGTATGATTTCAGATTTGAAGTTTTAGTTATCAACAGAGTTGAGATGAAAGACCTAGGTGCAACTAGGTACATTTTGGGAATGGAAATCACAAGAGAGCTAATAGAAAGCTTTGGTTAAGCCATATCAATTATGTTAACTTTTTGTTAGAGAGATTCAACATGGTAGATTGCAAATAGTTAGTTATTCTTGTGATGCAAGGGATGAATCTTTCTGTGAATGATTGTCCAAAATATCCTACTAAGATGGAGGACATGACCAAAGTGCCATATGCAAGTGCAATTGGCAGTTTGATGTATGCGATGGTGTGTATGAGACCAGACATTGCCCAAGTAGTGGGAGTCCTTAGCCATTTTATGGCTAATCTTGGATGGGTGCATTGAGATGCGATTAAGAGGGTGTTCACATACATGGCACTTCTAAGTATGCCTTATGTTTTCATGGTTATCCTACCAGGCCTCAACATTCTATGAGCATTTGATGATATGTGGATTTGGATTGGGTAGGTGACATTAACAACAAAAGTTCCTCTAGTGGTTATGTGTTTATGATGTCTGGTGGTGCTATCAGTTGGATGAGTAAGACTTGTAGTCACATTGTCCATGATAGAGGCAGAGTATATGGAAGCCACTCATGCCTGTAAGGAAGTCATTTTTCTCAAGATATTGTTCTATGATATTGGTTTAGTTGTAGGATATATTATTGTTTGTGGTGACTGTCAAAGTGTGATTTTTTTAGCAAAGAATCCTACCTTCCATGCTAGAACAAAGCACATCGATGTTCAATATCATTTTGTTCGTGATATGGTAGAAGATGGAATGGTGAAACCTAGAGAAGGTTGAAACTTTGGTGAATGTTACAGATGCACTAACAAAACTAGTGAGAACTAAGAAGTTCAAATGGTGTTCCAATTCCATGGGCCTTGGGGCCTTGAGAAGATGATTTTGTATGACTCTTTCCAGGTCTTTGACAAGTGGGAGAATGTTGGGATTAAGGTGTCTCAACCTTAGAGTCCTAATATTTGATTTAATTTTATGTATTAATGTATTTATTTGTATTATTTTATTGCCTACGGTGTCATGTCATTAATTGAGACCCATTGGCTGGGTGACATCCTTGTTGGAGGTGACTGGATGAAACATAATCATCCATGAGGACATAGACATCCCACTTTGGAATCTATGGCATATGAAATATTCTATGGTGCATCATAAGGCATCTTTGAATGCATGGAGAAAGTTGGCGCCCAAGATGGGTTATGACAAGATGTAAGAGAATCGACTATTTTTTAGTCAGTTATGATAGATTCTCTTACAGCTGTAAGTGTTGTCATCTATGATAGATTCTATGATAGATGTAAGATGTGTAAGGCATCTATCATAAGCTATTTTTGGCATTTTCTAGGCACCCAAGCTTGGAAGAAGAATATTTTCATGTTAGACACTTGTCAAGGGTGTAAGGGAATGTTGTACATGTGTCCAAATGCATGTATAAGGTGTTGGATTTTGTGCCATGTGGATTTGGATTCCCCTCACCTTCTAGATGCTTCTCGAAGCTTGTAACACTCTATTTATTGAGTGCCTTGAGTTGTAGAATGCATAGTTTGCTTGTAGGTAACGAAGTGTTGTTGGGTTAACTCCAAAATAGGTGTTTGTGACAAAGCACTTGTGTTGAAGCTTTGTACTTGGGTTATGTTGTAAATCCTATTTGAAGTAATATAGAAGTACTGTGCTTTTGGAGGGTGGGGTTTTTTACTCTAAAGGGTTTTCCCTGCGTATATCTGTTGTTATTGCATTTATGTACTTGTTGTTCTATTTCCATTATTCTCTATGTGTATCTCATATTGTAACAAGATAAGGTGTTAAAATGAATTTTTTGTATTTCTCTCCTGCTAGATTAGTGTAGGAAGTTGTTTCTACTCACTTGACTTGCTTTCACAAAATTAGAAAATGCAATGATCAAACTCAGGATTACCACAATGAAATGAAGAAAAATGGGGTTATATATAAAAGTGGGCTCGCCAAAATGATAATAAACAACCCCATTTTTCACTATTTCATTCAAGAAATGGGATCCAAACAATGAAGTGAATATCAACCAAAAGGTGAGTCAAATCAAGGTATGAATCAACAAATTTCTCTTTTATGCAAGGATGGGGGTATGATTCAAATAACACTTTAGGGAGAAAGATAACAATCATCAAATAAACTCCAAAATGCAAGCTATAAAATGAAAATGAAAGACAATACACAAACTTGACCGAAATAGTAATCAAAAGGAAGATCTGGAAAGGGGAAAATAATGTGTACCATTCACCAAAAGTCACTTTTTGAAGGTCACTAAGGGCTCATTCGCCCTATGGTGAATAGGTCCTGATTAGGGCTCTGCAAAAATCCTTTTTGGGTTTTCTTCTGCTGTGTCTACACTCCTAGATTCTTGATTTTCACTATTAGATAGCCGAAAATAAATCCTATAGAAGAGTTTCCATGAAATGACAAATTTTCTTGCAACTTTGTAACTTTCTTCAATTTTTCTCTTCAAAGGATCTTCCACCTAAAATTCACAATCACACATCAAAGAGACAAAATTGTTGTTTGTTAGTTGAATGGGGGTTCACCTTGGTCAAACCCCATTTCTGTAATTAAACCTTGAAATTAAGCAAAATAGCATGAAGGAATGATGAATGAACAAGCAATAGCACTACTCACCAAACCCTTCTTTGAACCTTGGATTGTAGATCTGAAACTAGCATGAATTGGCTTTAATGTATGTGGATCTTGATCATGAAACACACCTTGAAACAATGCCTTTTATATGCTTGAATAGATCTTGAACACTACATCATATTAGCTCAAACAATATGCATGATGCAAGAAATATTTGACATGACAATGGAATCTTGATTGCTGCAATAATCTTCAATAATTTTGCCTTTGAATTCCTTGAAAATGATCTTGAATGCTCTTGATAATGCTCTTTCTTGATCTCATGAAGTCACACAAAAGTTCTAGGATGAAGCATAGAGAAATGACCTCTTATTTATACATATCTTAACATCAATTCTCGAAATTCAAATATCAAAAGCCGACATTTGAATTACATTTGAAATCACTAAAATACCACCAAAAACATAGTTTGAATTTAGGTCCTAGGTGCAAGTGAGGACCCATTCACCATATGGCGAATGGATCCTAGGTCACTAACCTAGGACACACATTTCTCAATGTTAAACATTATGTTATGACATTTATGAATGTCGGGTTTTATCCCTCGAAAATTGTAATTAATTAGGCTTGGATTTGAATTAAATGGGCCAATTAAGGAAAATTAACCTCAATTAATTAATATAGCCCTAAATTAATGTGAAAGTGTAAAGATACACCTTACAACACCAAAAATAAGGCACAATTAAGTCCATTTTATTTAAAAGGGCCCTAAACTTAATGTGTATATGTAAACTACATATTACAACACTAGATTAAGGCATCATTAAGCTCATTTTATTATTAATTATTCATTCCCAAATTAAGTGTGAAAAAGGGACACTTTTTCCTACACTATAGTATGTAATCATGAAATATCAACGTCATACCTCTTTGATATGTTATACCCACATTCTTCAATCCAAAAGGCATAACAACCCAACAAAATGTTCCCTAAGGTGTAGTAAATATCGTCTTGTATTGATATTGAAGGGTGATAAAGATTTGACTATATCCAAAAAAACCATCCATGAATGAAAATAAAGTATGGCCTATAGTTGAGTCTACTATCATGAAAATATTAAGAAGGGGAAAATCATCTTTTAAATATGCTTTATTAAGGCCTCAAAAATTTGTACACATCCTAATACGATTATTGGGTTTTGCAACTATAACAATGTTTGATATTAATGGAGAATAGTCAATATGATGAATAAAGCCAACTTTGAGGAATTTTTCAATCTCAGCTTTAACCAATAAAACTATATTAGGGTTCATCTTACGTATCTTTTGTCTTACTAGTCTAGCATCTTGTGCAAGGACTATGTTATGAGTAACTATTTTAGCATCAATACCCGACATATCCAAATAAGTCCAAGCAAAGAGTTTGTGAAATTCATGTAATAATGTTGCATGATCTTCTTGTTCATCCTCATCGAGGAACTTTCCTATTTGAATCACTCTCTTCATTAGATTTTTCCATCAGTATGTTGATTGTATCTCCCATAGGTAGTGCACTTTGTTTTGGAACTTCAAGAATGTGTTCTTTGTCTTGTTCAATGTCACTTGGTTTCTTTTCTTCATCAAGTTGTTCAGTACTAACCATGTCACAAGTGAATCCTTATTTGTGATGGGAGGTTGGTGACTTATCATAAACTCCTAACATTTCTTTTAGAGCTTCATCATCTTCAAATTATTCCAATGATGCATCACTTGTTGTATCAATCAATTCAAGATGCTTTAAAGTGCGAGTTGTCTTAGAAGAACCACACAAAATAGTGTTGACATTAAGCGAAAGTATTTTTGTTGCTTTCATTATCTTAGAAGGACAATATCCAAGACCATTTTTTGTTTCTTGTGTATTAGGCTCTATAGGAACATTGATTCCTTGTTTTTTCACACCACATCCTTTTCCACTATAACCAAGTTGTTTAAAGAGCTCATAACCTCTTCCATAAAGCCTTTCCATTTCTTTCAGATTTGGTGGATTTTCATAATCAAGTTCATCAAAGTTTGTTGTGTATGTTGTCTCTTCTAAAGTGATTGAAGTGGATGATTTCAAAGGTTCTTCCAAATTTTGTGTTGACATTACCATTGGTTCTTTTTCCTTTTCAAATTTTTTTGTTATGATCTTATATTCTCCCATGAATATAGGTGTAAAATATAAGGAACCCCAATCATCGTCCAGTAACTTTGTGACTTCCTTAGTTTTTTCTTCTTTTTCTTCCTCTTGCATAGGTTCTATTTTTGTAGTCAGTGTCAATGTTTTCAAAGGACTTTACTTGTCTTTCTCAGTGTGCAAACAATTTTTTAGTTTAGGGTCAGCCTTGATTGTGTATACTTTATTATTGTAGATGTACTTCATTATACGATGAAGAGTCGAAGGTACGACATATATTTTGTGAATCCATGGTCTTCCTAAAAGAAGATTATATGAAATATCTTGAGGCATAACATGAACATGAGTTTGCAATGTAGCCTTTCGAACTATAATAGGTAATGTGATCACACCAAGCAGTTGTTTTCCTATATTATCAAACCCATGAATGGAAAAAGAATCAAGTTCAACCTTTCTCTTTTCCATTCCAAGCCTATCCAAAAGGTTTATACTACACACGTTAGGGGTTGATCCATTGTCAACAAGGGTTCTCTTTATCTCATGCCTATTAATGATAACCACTATCATGAAAGTTTCATGTTGTTTTTTTATTTCCAAAGAAGGTAGTTCACTTTGGTGAAAAACATTGTCTATATTAACTGAATTCATTCCTTGAATTAGGGTTTCTACATCATTTGGATTTGCACTAGGAGGAACCACAACTTGTTGTAAATTTATTTTAAGCATACTATGGTAATTAGGTGAGGCTTGAATAAGATCCCATAAGGATATCTTAATAGGGGAAATTTTAAGTTGTTCAAAAAAGTCATACTCCTTTCCACTATGTAAAGGAAAATGAGGAGCAATAGGCAAAATAGGTTGAGGAAATGGTAATAAAATAGGAGTGGTTTGTGGTTTCCTATTGTTCCTTGTATTATATGTGTGAGAAACAATATTATAACTTGGTTGTTGTGAAAAATTGTTACTATCAAGTTGCCTTGTAAAATTCAAGATATCTCCTGGGGATAATGGTTTCTTTTTAGGTGGTCCTATGATGAGCACAATTTTTTTTTAAACTTGAGGTTGATGTGAAGGTGGGTAGATTGTGAGTTAGGGTGTGATTAAATTAACTTCTCTTTGTTTTGGTTTGTTATAGAAAGCCTTGTTAGAATCTAAAAAGATTATTAACCCAAAAAACTAGTGCAAAAGAGTAGATATCTAAACTATGAATGCAAATGATATGAAATCAAAATAGCAACACAGAGTTAGTCTCCGAGAGAGTAATGCAAATGCTAGAAGTAAAATAACATTAAGAGGATGAAAAATAAAGAGATACCAAATACAAGCTAGGTAGGATGCTTATATAGACCCGAGAGAGGGATGAGGTGGCAACACCGACCAATGAGGAGCAACCATCTATCGGACTAAACATAGCAAAGTATCTTCCCAAGATAACTAATAGATGCTCACATGTAGGAAGGTGACACCTCGCAACCACTCACCTAATAAGACATGCTTTATTAACCTAAGCAAGATTAATGAAAGGTGTAGGAAAAACCTAGGACTATAGGGAAAATAAATAACCCAAATAGGAAATAAAAACCTACACTAACAAGCCTTAGTGGATGAACCTTGTGAGATGAAATCCTCAAGAGATTCATCTAACATGTCAAAGCCATCACTACTAAAGGGATTGAGGGATATGTTAACTTGGAAAAGGAGATTTAACATGATCAAATGACTATGCTTTTTCTAAGTCTTTCATTAGTTTGTGCTTGTTTTGATTGATGGTTTTGGGATTTTGTTTATGTTTTCTAATGATTGCATAATGTAAACTAATCTATCTAAGCTATGAAATGATGTTGAAAATAAAGGAAAAGTTCAAAAATCTAACACTATCTATAACTAAAATATGTTAGAAACCCTAGATTAAACATGCAAACCTAAACACCTTCCACAAAAGAGAAAACATAAAAAAGCAGAGCTTTGCATGCGAATGTGCAAAATGATATATTCAGGAATTCAATATTACAATGAGATGATTTGCTTTATAAAAGAAAATTATGCAACCCTAATGTTGACCTAAAAGGAAACCCTAGTGTGCACAATTAATAATTAATCAATTATTAATGTGCCTAAGTTTAGCTTAAGCAACTAGAGGAATAAGTGACTTAATTAATTAACCAGTATGATATAATTAATTAAGCATATAACTTATTACTCTAACAAAATATGCAAGAATGCTTTCCAAAAAATGTTGCAAGATTTAACTAAGGAAATATTTACTTGAATGCACAAAACAAATTGTTTCAAAAAATCAATTCCAAATCTGAGAATAGAAACAAAAAGAAAATAAAGCTAAATATCACTCAAAAACTTGTCTAAAAGGCCTATACAGGGACTCATTCACCAATGGGCGAAAGGGTCCTTGCTTGAGGTTTTTAAAATTGCATTTGTCAAAATTTGAGTTTACTGTGTATGATTTTTTATTCTGGTTATAGACTGAAAGTTATATGTTACAGGTTTTTCTAGAGTAGGGTATCTAAATGCAATTTAAAATGAGGTAAAATGATGAAAAAATTCACTCTTTTTGGAATGAAATTTGAACCTAAATCTAAACTTAAATGATTGAATAATGATCTTGATACAAGATGAATGCAAGATGAATGCAAACCTAATGCAATTTTTCTGATTTTTAATGATTTAAAGGATACAAACATGAAAAATTAAATATAAATGCAATGTTCACTAATGCAAGTTTCAATAACCCTAAATTTAATGCAACTAATGCAAATCTAATGCAAACTTAGTGCAAAACCTAGATCTAGGGCTAAAATAGACTCCAATTTTCCTAATTTTGTTGTACAAAGTCGAGTTCACCAAAATGAAATGATGAAATATAGGTTCACCAATATGAAAGAGGGAAAATGGGGGTATGATGGACCTATTTCTCACTATTTCATTATGAAATTAGATCCACACAAAGAATTGACCTACGACCCTTAGGTGAGTCAACTTAATGAGGGAATCTATTGATTTCCTTATGACTAAGGACAGGGGTATCACCCTAAACAACACTTCTAGGAGAAAAACTAAAAATAGTAAATTAACTAAAAAATTCAAGTTAACACTTGGATCTTGTAGATGAAGCATAAAACTATGAGAAACAACAAAAAATTGGCATATCTGAGAAGGTCTAGAGGTTGTGCACCTATCACAAAATGCTTGTTTCATGAGGATGTTAGGGAATCATTCACCCATGGGAGAATGGGTCTAGGTCTCCCTTTCTGGAAAATAAAAAATTGAGATCTGAGTCCTCTATCTGCACTTCCTTCTTGAACCTCTGAGCCTTCACTCCCGGATCTGTACCTATGATAAATCTACAAAAAAAAATGTTGTTTTTTAGGGTGGATAAGGGTTTACCTCGGTCAAACCCTAAGTTTGGTAATTAAACCTTGATGAAGAATATAGATCTGAAACATGAAAGTGTGTGCAAGACCTAATATTAAGTGGTCTAAGATTAATAAGAGATATCATGTAAAGAAACCCATTCAAGTGTGTTAGAATAAGATCTCTAGATGAAACATGAACAATGGTGAAGACCTACTTTTGGAGATAGGAAATCACCCTAATAGACCACAAATTTGATAATACCTTCCTTTAGGTAGAAAGAAGAATGATAATAGAATATGGAACCATTTAGGAAACAAGTCATCAGTCTTGGTTGAATGGATTTGTGCATCTCCAAAAACCTAGAATCCATCATGATCCTCCATAGGCATCTATCATCATTCTTTGACAATGCTTGATCTTGTTGAAAAAATGAGCTTGGAGACTTGCAAAAAAAAATAGAATGCTGCTCCAAGTCTTTAACTTTGAATGCTTGATTGATTTATCCTTGCTCTTGAGTGTAAATCCTTGTGATCCCATGTGAATATCTCTCTTGTCTAATGAAAAATGATTGAAAGGCTTAGTTTTATAGGCTTCATTTCTAATTTCCTGTTTATTAAATCCTGAAAGTAGACACTTAAAATTTGAGTTTGGGACCTTGAAATGCCACCAAAAACATATTTTAAATTGAGTTTAGGAACTTAAAGGGGACCCATTCACCGGTGAATGGGTCCTGGTCTAAAAGTTCAGGACTTAGATTATGTTGAGGCATTAAATCAATTAATGGCATTTATTCAATGTAGGTTATATTGTTGAGAAATAATTTAATTAGGCCTTGGGATGCATAATAAAGGGTATTAGGGGCCTATTAATGAGGTTTAAAAATGCATAAATGCAAGGTCACTAAAATGGGTCCAAACTAAGTGTGAAATTGTACTTTCACTTAGAAAGGAGTACAATTTTTTACACTATAGAGTCAATCTTTGCATCTGTGATTGTTGGGAATAGGATGCTATTTAATTGCATCCTAAACTTATTTCATGTATTTACTAAGTCCTTGGAATGTGTTGTACAACACTAGGATTAGGAAGAAATTAATTTGGAATCAAATAAACATTTAATTTGACATTTTTAGTTATTCCTAAATAATAGGAGCATGTGGGGACACCTTGGGAGAGCTCCTACAAAATAGGAGCACATGGGTGCCCACATGGGAGGTGGGATCCACCTTGGTTCAATTAACTGGTTGGTGAATTGAATACACTTAGAAATGTATCCCAGGTTCCTACAAAATAGGGTTTTTGATTTATGCATGTTGAGTTCCTATAAATTAGGGATTGATGTTTAGTTTAGTTTAGTTTAGTTTAGTTTAGTTCAATTCAATTCAGTTATGTTTCAATTATCTTTAGTTGCATGTTAGTTAACTTCAATGACTTGAGTTGCATGGATAGATAACAGGTGGATACATTCAGTTAACAGATGGAGGATCATTCATGCATATTGTTTTGCATGAATCAGTGATAGATATGTTTCAGTTAACAAAGATTAACTTGGGCCCACCTTGGGCACCCAAGTTGGCATCTTTGAGTTACAACTATTGCATGGAAAATAAATTTTCAATGCTCAGTTAAGTGGGACCCAGTTTGGACACCTACTTTGAGGATGAGCTTAAATGAGATATTTTTGACAATTACGAGGTTAACACTTCAGTGTTGGGTGCCAAATCTGAGGGAGACTCTTGTTTGACTTGTGCATGCATATGAGAACTCAACTTGGAAACCCTAGGTGTGGATTTTCTCAAGAGGCTTTGTGATTATATATTTGATAACTCTTATGAGTTTGTAAGCAAGAATATTGTCTATTATTGCAGCAATTGTTTAAGAGAGTTTTGTGAGAAAATATTGCAAGTTGTGAAGAAGATTTATTGAAGAACAAAGGAAGCATATCAAGGAGAATTGGATCAGTGTTATTGTAATCTTATTCAAGGTTAAATAATACAAGCAAGACCAATTTTGGTGGAGTTTTTTCCCGAAAGGGTTTCTCCACGTGCATGTTGTGTCCTTTCTATTCTGTCTTATATTTCTTCTACAATCTTCTGTCTACTTTCTACAACATTAAAATTGATCTAATTCAAGATTAATCATACACAAGGAATTGTGACAAAGAATACTAAAATTGAATCTATAGTTACACAGGATTTACAAGTTTTAAGCTACATTTTTACTATAGTTTTACCTTCATTTTCTACACTATAGAGTCAATCTTTGTATATGTGACTTCATATGGTAGCTTTCGTATCTAGTATGTTCTAGGTTTTATTACCTCCATCAAAGTATAATATTTATCTTCTAGGAAGATTATATATTTTATGTATTTACATACCACATTGTAGGAGATGTGTTATCTATCCTGTAGCTTCTATTGAAGGGATTTGAAGAAACCTCAATATGTGGTCATGTAGGAAGTAGCATCTTGAAAATTCTTGTTGTGGTCCCTTATTTGTATAGCTATTAGTTTGGTAGTGTCCCATACTTTTCTTGAAAAATATAGTAATTTGTTGATAAAATAAAATATTAAACATATGATTAAGGTCTCATACTTGAATTGATAGTGGAATTTCTTGGTACACTCCATATTTTCTAATATTTCTTGTCGTAGTTCCTCATAGAGATCAATATGCTTTCCTTCAACCACCATTTGATATGCTACATAGATTGATGTTGTGGTGGTGGAATCTTATTTGTTTGTAGAATAAACCTTATATGTGATGCCCATTGCTACATATTTTATTGTTGGATTGCTAATTTTTGTTACAACTAAGCTTTAGTCATCATATGTTTCATCAATTAGCTTAGTGACTTCATTGTTTTTGATGGATTTCTTTAGAGGAACCCCACTTGTGTGTACTACCCTTTCCACTTATTGAATCACTTCCCTTGTAATTTTATAGGGCTTGCTTAAGTAAACATACTCATTATGGATGTGGCTTAAGATGATCTGGACCCACCCCTCCTCCTATGCAAAATTTAGGAAGTCCTTCAAGATGTCCAATCTCATATCCTAAATTTGTATGTATTGTGGAAGGTAGCTTTGTATACCTAGTTGTAGGAGGGTTTTACAAAGGGTTTCAAATGTTGTGTGATCAATCTCAAATAATGGAGCATGGATGTATTTTTGGACATCCTTAGTATAAATTACAGCAATTGGAACCTTAGAGAATTCACCATCAAGTTTTACTTCTATTGCTTTGTGTAGGAACTTCTTGTATTTGCAATGATGCTTCTATGAGAGATCAATGAGAGTTAGTGTGTTCATTTATGCAAGATGGAGGGAAATTCAATGGGGAAACTTTGCCTACTAGGGTTTCACAAATTGAGCATATGATTTTGCAGGGAGAGCTTGTGGAGGAAAAATGAGTTTTTTTGATGGCATTGTCATGATTTATAGGCTTTAGTGGGGGTATCGATTGAATGTTGTAGCCATTTGACTTATCTTCTCACAATTTATTTGTTTGTTACTTTTCTGCAACTCCTTTTTGGTGGTTAAGTTTTAGAATATACTATAGTACACTAGTGTTACAAATATGATACAATAATCAAGTAACTTTATGATCATTGAAAGTTTGTATGATAATGTTTTAACCTATCCCCATTGACATAACATTGAAATTATGTACCATCTAATCTCCTTAACTTGATGACCCTAGATTTTAGTATATCATCAATGTAATAGAGACCTAGCCATCAAACTCTTAACTTCCCTTGTTTCTTAAATTTTTATCATATAGAAAAACCATGTCATATTTATTGAATATTTTCAATAAGATATTTGGTCATGTCATACCTTCTATCTTTTTATTTCCATAAACTAGTGATATACAATAAGTTGTCTAGTTTCATCCAATTTTCCCAAATCCTCAATTGTCTATTTTATCAATTCCTCATATATTAATCTTAAGTTGAGTGTGATACAAAGACTATGAATTATGTTTATTGGTAAGCTTGTATCCATCCCATAAACTAGTTCAAAATGGGTAAATTTGGAGGATCTTTTATAGGTGGTTATATAAGCCCAAAGTACTATAGGTATCTTGATATCCCAATCCGTTCTATTTTTATTGCATATTTTAGTTAGAGTGGTGCTTATAATCTTATTCAATGCCTCACTTGCTCCATTGGCTTATGGATGATAAGGTGTACTCTAGTTATGGATCATAAAATTCCTGAGTAATTATTTAGTTATTTTTTTCATAAACTATTTCCCTTGATCATTGGTTATACTTAGTGCACATCCAAATATTGTAATGATGTTTTTATGTATGAACTTTTTAGTAGTCTTTGTCGTACAATCTTTAGCCAGTTATTCTTTTTCCCATTTTGTCAAGTACTCTACACCAGTGATAATGAATCTAGCCTTGGATAGTTTAGTCGAAGGGTTTGTGGGTTTAATAAAATCAATAGCCCACTTTTCAAAGGGTACTTGGGCTAATAGCAGTTGTAACGATATTTCATCCCTTATTGTGGGCTTTCCAACTCTTTGAGAGATGTCATAGTTTTTGACATATTATTTTGCATCTTTATTTAGGGTAGCCACCATAGTATAGAGATGAAATTTCTTGGTGATGGACTCTCCAGAGTTGTGCTCACCAAATATCCCTTCATCTACTTCCATTAAGGTATCATTTATTTCTTGTTCATATACTACTCATCTAATGATACTATTGTTGATGGTGTTTTTATGCACTTCACAACACAGGTAATGCATAGGTGCATTAACTCTCTTGAAAGACAATCTTCCACAATCAAATTGTAGAACACTATCCCAAGGTCTCTCGGATGTCAGGTCATGATGGAGCTTGGAACATATCAGTTGTTTGATGTGATTTTGCTGGAATCACAAGGCGGTCTTACGTGGTCAAAGCTGTAGAAGAATCGAGCCGATGAATGGAGTTTGGTGGATATGGAATCACTGTACCATGCTGCAGGTTTAGGCAACAGTCTTGGACTCCATTTTTTCATCAGATTTGGCTTTACAATGTGCAACAAACCTTAACACAAGTTGTTTCTAAAAAAAAGGGGAAAAGGGCGAGGAAGAAGGATGGTTCCTAGACCTGCAACTACCGATGAACAATGATCATGGAGGTCCCTATTGTGGATAGTTTCCTTAAACATAATTTCACTTAATCTGAATTCTCACAATATCATGAAATCTATGCTATCTTCTAAGGACTGTAGATATTCATCATTCATTCGCCATGGAAATGTGAATAAAGATAAAGTTTAATGAGCAGCAATGAAATTAAAGTCCAGGCTAACTTTACATAGTCATCTACCATCAATAAATGACCAAAAGTATGGACAAGGAAAGCATACACACAACAACAATCTTCACAACCAAAGACATCATATTAAATCTACCAAAGCTAACTATGGAAACTAACGCAGCAAAGTAACTTGAAGGAAGGTTTTAACTAAAGGGAGAAGAATCATGAAACATGTAGAGAAACCCAAAAATACACCACAAAATGACTGTATTTTCTATTATAATTTTTGCAGCATGCCTTTACAACTACTCAACTCTCTTAAAATGAAAGGAGGACAACCCTATTTATAGTTTTCAAAAAGCAAAATGAGTGGCCAAGATTCGATTTTATTGTGTGGCCAAGATTCACTTTTACACTAGGGTTTCACCTACCCCCAAATATATTACATTTATAAATCAATTCTTGTCTTTTCCCTATTTCGTCATCTAGTGATAACACTGTAGCAATTTTGTCCTATAGCTGTTTGCCCTCTACTGTAGCTATTATTTAAGTAATTCTTCATTGATGATAGGGTTTCCTTCTTGCTTCTTCAATGTGGCATACTCCATGAAGCTCAAAATCAAGGGTTGAAACTTATCCAACTCCATGATGTCGGACCATAAGATCTGATAACTCCATTCCTGGGAATTACTACCAAGCTTCTTCCACTCATCATCATATTTAGCAGCATTATCTCGGAAGAGTTCCGATTGTGCGAAGGCTCGGGCAGCGAAGCTCATGAATTCAGTGGTGACTTCAGCTAACATCCCATCTTCCATGATCTTCAAGAAGTGGGGCTTTATGTTCTTAGGATTTATCTTGACAGCGGGCAACTCGTACCCTATCATCAATTTAAGGTACCGAGAGCACTTGTCCCTGGTCTCCCTGGCCCATTCGATATTCAGTGCTATACGCTCCAGGATCTGCTCTAGCCTCCTCTTCCGGTGATTGAAATCTCATTTTCAAGTATCCACAAGCCAGTGATCATCATCCTTGAGGGCAAGGTCTTTCTCCCAGACCTTGTTTGGAAATGCGAGTATGGCCTCAATCTTTGGATAGGCTGCCCTATATTTTGTTGGGACCTCTTCATAGATCTGCCTCACACCCTTAAGGGTTCTCTGCACTTCGAGGAACTTATTTGCTATTCGGGCAGCCAAGTTAATACCTGTGTTCCCTATGTCCAAGACCTGCCAGAACCAGTTTTTTGTGGTCTTGTCCAAATTCCTCCTCTTCTAAAATTTTCTAATCTTCTCATGGGACAAGAGCTGAGGTGGGGTAGATGATGTCATGGGCTGCTCATCCAGGGATGACCATTGCTGAATGTAGGTTGTTAGATCAACCACCTGCTCCTTTAGTTCTTCCTTGAAGATCTTATCCTGCTAGATAAGATGCACCATTGTGGCGAATGACTTTTGTAGGTGATCAACCTTTTGCTCCCTCGTGGCCACTCCCAAATTGAGGGTGGAGACGTTATAAATTATACCTTGTTCTCCAACCACCGGTGTTGCTACCTATACTACCCAAGATCCTGAGGCATCCATGGTCACCTTCGATCTGACCTTTGGTTTTTTCTCCTTCTTGGTGCTTATTTGTGCCTTGGCTAGTATGGCTTGCAGCCTTGCCTTAGGATCCTTTGCGGTGGGAGTCTTTTGCTTTAGCTACCTCTGTAGCCAATCAGGTACTTGGGGCTCCTCCCTAGGTGGTTCGCTTCGACTCCCACTGTCTTTCTTCTTAAGCTCGATGACTCTGATGACAAGAGCCTTCTCTTTAGTCCCTACATCTTCTTTCTCCTCATCGGAGTCTTGTTGAAGGGTTTCATGGTTAGTGGGGGACTCGGTGTGCAACGGCTCCTTGAGTGGATTTTCTCTTTCAACATCCCCCTCTTCTTCATTCTAATTATATTCATGCTCTTCGGGGTTCTCCCCTTGCTTGTCTTTGGGGAGGGATGCTTCCTTGTCACATTTTAGGGTTTGGTCATGCCCCTCATTAGGAGACTTGCTGCCCTCTGTCTCTTGAGCATCAATCTCCTCTTCTCGTGCAAGCCGATCCTTGGCTTCCTTATCTTGAATCTCCTTGAGCTACTTGCCCCATTCTGCATTGAGCTCAGGGTAGTTTGATTCTCTTATAAATTCAGCATCCAGCTCTTCGTTGCTCTCACTGGAGGACTCATAAGCTACCTCATCTATTTCCCGACGTTCAAACAGTGGATGTTTGTGGTACTCAAATTCCTCGTCCTCTGGCCTTGTTGCAACCTCTAGCTACCATCGCTCAAGCTCGTCTGATATTTGCATTGTCGCCTCCATCTTCGGTGGTTCGATAGAGGGAAGGGGAGCTGGAGCATAGGCCATAGCCTGAGCTATTGCAGCTTGAACCATTGGATGAGTGAGCATCTCCAAGAGCTCGAATGGCACATTTTGCATATATTTCACGAAAGACTTAGGGAGACTAAGGGCAGGCATCGTAGCAGTGGAAGCAAAGGGGAGGGAAGGAGACATAGAAGAAGAGGAGACTAGCGAGGTCGTGGTAGATGATGAATCCATGGGAATGATCTGTAAGATTGGAGGAGTGGGAGCAAGGTGGACGAAGATGTCCACCGCAGGCAGGGAGGAAGCGAGAACTACGTGCGAAGTAAACAGGGCGGGGGCATTAGCAGTGATTGAAGTAGGCGAAGACCTTGGCGAGTTAGATCCTTCTTCTCTAATCCCAAGGGGTGGACCTTTGGGCATTACAGTCATCTCTATGCCTCCAGTTGTCTTTCTCTTCTTCTTGGAAGGTTCGGGCTCAGAAGCCTTGCGAGCATAGACCTTTGGTTTGGGTAGCTGCTCACTGGCCTCCTTTCTCTTCTTGGTCCTGATCGATGGTGGTGTGTTAAATGCTTCCCCAGTTGCGGTGGTAGTTGCCCCTCCATCGGAGCCACTCGGTTCACTTTCCAATCCCTTGAATGTCAAGACGACTCCTTGCTATTTTAATCAGGCCACCTATTGGTCGATCCATGCTCCTGTTTGGATCTCGATGGGTCTAGTGAGTATGTTGATGTCAT
The DNA here is from genome assembly GCA_007115665.2 of Sequoiadendron giganteum. NCBI lineage: Eukaryota > Viridiplantae > Streptophyta > Pinopsida > Cupressales > Cupressaceae > Sequoiadendron > Sequoiadendron giganteum. The sequence goes on from CM021108.1 coordinate 320,428,642, forward strand.
CAAGATATGGTTCATTCCAGTCAATCACAGGCAGTGGCAAATTGGCGACGACGTCATATCCTGGATCGATCACCGTGTCTTCATCTTCTTCGAGCTGGTCAGGAACTAGGCACTGGTTGATCCTTCGCACATGATGGCAGTCATGCACATGTAGTGCCTCAACCGCACCTCAAGATCATCTTTACAGTTGGCCCAAAAATCTTCGATGATGTGGAGGTGGGCATACTCTCATCCCAGTGCCTTCCTGATGTGCCCGTATGGATCCATTCGGGGCAGGGCTGTATATTGTCGGAAGTGATACTCGGCCAACTCCCTTTCTGAATACCCCGCACACTGGGAGGTATGAATCTTGTACATTCCTTGGCCGAGCCCAATGGGGTAGGGTGTGCCTACCATATGCTTGTTGCTCAAGATGTTATGGATGTGCCTCAGTTGCCATGTGAGCTCCAAAAGAATAATTTGGTCGTTGGGGTACTAGGGTAGCTTATTTGGCCTTTCCGTGAATCCCTCGGCATGGATGTATGTGAACTTTGGGAATTGTATGTAAAGGAAGGCATACTGCTTGAGGAGGGCTCTGGCACTATGAGAAACTCTTCTTTGAAAGTCGCCCTTGAGGGATCGAATGATGTGGGCAATGAATGCATCATTCACCCGACAGTAACCCCCTCTTGAAGTTCCGATATTGTAGTTGAGGGTATTTATCATAAGGCTTGAGTTCTACCCTTGATCGATCACTGGGTACCACCATCAATCCTTGATAATGCCACTGATCAGTGAGGGAATACACCAAGTAGGAGGTCATGAAGAACTTGGAGGTCTTCTTCACTGTTGTAAACTGCTTGTGGAAGCAGTCACTGATTATCTCTCCCCAATAGAAGGTGACGCCATCGCCGTGGAGAATCTGCTCCATGAAATAGAACATCCACTCTTGGAAGAAGGCCATAGCAGGAAGGCCCATTACTCGACTCAACAAAGTTACAAGGTCATGGTAATCCTCGAAGAAATCACTACGAAAAAGCTCCTGAGGAAGCTTGCCAGCACTACCCCGCTTGTCCTTTAATCAATACTGACTAATGAGCTTCTTGCACCTCAACGGATCCTACTCCCATAGTTCCTTGCATTCCTTCATGGTGGGGGTCTCCATGCTGTTAAAGGCAGGAATGTGGAAAGTTTCTGTTATATTCGACCGGGACATGTCCGCAAGGATATTTCCATCCCGGTCCACTATAGTTCGGGTCTCCTCCTGATATGCTTCCACGCATGCCATTACCAGTTCTAGGTCCACCAAGGCCGGCGGGAAGCCTGCAGCTTTGGCAATTTTGCTGCTCCAATTTTGCATTCTCTGTCTTGGGGTTCACCCTGACCCTTTGTATAAATTTGTCAACATCGACCTGGTCAATGTTGTCATCTGTGACATCTCTCCAGAGAGTGGTGATTTTGGATTGTATGGGGACCCTTTGAAACTTGTACTTCATTAGGTCCTTGTCCTCCTTGCCTCGAGGTGTCTTGGCTATTCCTTTCCCTTTCTCCTTCGAGGCACCAAAAGTTTCTACACTGGACTCCATAAATCCTACACAAAAGACGTGAATCAGTAACAATAAACATGACAAAACGGTCCCGGACAAGTCCCTGCACCTCAAGATTAGCTCTGCAATCATTATTCATGTTCAATAAGCACATAACACTTGATACTTCATCATTAGAAAGTAAGGCAGAAAAACTGGGTTCCTAGGGTTGGAATTCCCTTGGCAAAATGCCGTTTGAAATGGAAAATTGAGGATGCAACTCCCAAAGGCATCTCCCAGAGTTGGATTTGGTCAATTGAAGGTTGTCTTGAAGGAAGACCTAATTTTAGCAAGTGGGTCGAAATCCATTTTGGATTTGGAGGTCATTTGATCCTTCATTTGGGAGTTCGGGCATCAGATGCATGACAACCATTTGAAACGGCGTAGGGGAGGCAGAATTCTGGGCAGCGGAATCTGGGTCTCGAATTGCCATCGCTAGGAAGCGGCTATGGGTCAGCCATCCACAACGGCGAAATGGATGCGACAATCCAGGTGTAAAATTCCGGAGGGAAATCTCTGGAGTCAGTTTGAGGATTCGAGAAAGCCAGGCGGCGAATACAGGCTCGGGACCCGAAGGTCGAAAAGACGTCCCGGGACGGCCGTGCAAATCGACGAATGTGACATAGAACTCCGAGGATGAAATTCGGGAGGTCGGGGTCCGGAATGCACTTGGATGCTGGATCATTCAAGTAAGTTTGAAACAGAGGATGAAGTGTCGGGGCTCGGTAGTCGGGAAGCCGTCTACCCATTGCCGTTTACAACGACGAACTCATGACGGAATCCCGAAGATGGAATCCTAGATGGCAGAGTCCGACTTGATTGCGGACGATTTTTTTTTTTCGAATTTGCAATCGGACATCATGTACCCAGAGTCTGGTGACCGGGAAGTTGCTCGGAACAGGCCGTTAGAACGACGAAATTAGGATGGAATTCTGGGAGGGGAACTCCAAGTGTCCGATCCCGAGGATAGTTTGCCCCTTTTTTCAATTTTGACTTTGTTGAAATTTCGACATGGACATCACGTGGCCGGGGTCCGGAGGTCGGAAAGATGCCTAGGAGGGGCCGTTTGAAACGGCAGGAGCTATACGGAAACTAGCGATGGGAAATCCGGAGGCCGGGGTCCGGAAGGAACTTCGCTGCATGATGTTTTGAAGTTGTTTTGAGTTTTATGGACAACCACGGGAAGGTCCGAGCCTGGGAGACGCTAGCGACTGTTTCGAAGAACGGCCGCGATGAGGTTAAGTTCTAGATCGTGTTTCAAGGCCTTGAACAATGGATTTTTCATTTTTAAACATATGGGTTTTCTAGGGGAGGGCACCGATTTGCCAGTTTAAACCCAGCTTTACGTTTTACATTGTTTAAGACTTGGAAATTCAGAAAATAAAGGGCAAGGTGCGCAGACGGTGGACATACCTCAAGATCCCGAAGAAGTAGGCTGTCGAATGCGCGGGAGACGTCGAAAAAAGAACTTGGACTGCGGGGTTGAAAATACCGGACACCGGGAGCTCTGCAAATTTTCTATCACTTGGTCGGTTGATAATTACGGTTGGATATTCATTTAAATAGCCAAAATGACCATTAACACAACAATAAATTCCTTCGTATGGCGGACTAAAAGTTGGTGGATTCAAATTGTAGACGGCGGCGAGCGATCCGGAGTCCGGCGGCCGAGAAGATGTCCAGCCGTGGCCGTTGGAACGAAAAAGTTCAAGCAAAATTCTGGACAGGGAAATCCGAGATCTAGGATGCGGGGTTCGGAAAGACATAGTGCCGCTGCCGTTTGAAATGGTAAAACCAGAGCGAATTTCCGAAAGGGGAAACCCAAGTGTCTGGGCCCGAAGGGTGCAGCGGACGCCAAAAAAGGAATTATGACAAGGGAAACCCGAATTGACCCTAGATTTAACATTTGTAAATAGGGCGATTTTGGTCAAGCTCAAAATACAACTTGGGGGAACATGCTGACCTTTTAGGGTACAAAAATGGGTACGCAAAATGAGGCAAAATAAAAGGACCCGACAATCAAAAAAGAGGGGAAGAGAGGGTCCCCGTTCCAAATGGGGCGTGTGTGCAAAAGACAAAACAAATGGAAACTCCGCTGGGAGAACGCTCCCAACGTTTTAGAGATAAACATTCATTTCAAACCCATAATCTCTGGTTTCACAAACCAGAACTGATTTCCAAAGCTGAACTGAGAATAGTTTGAAGAAGGCAAGATTGAATCAAACTGCAACTTCATCATGGAGGTGTGTGCATGGTGAGTTCATTTCCTTTCCTTGGAGGTAGCACGAGAAACCACCATTCAAGAGAGATAAACTACATAGTTCGTCTAACCCCAAAAGTAACCTAGACATTGCTCCGCTGCCAGTCAAGTGTCCATAGCCCCGACAGAGTTTTCGCTGTGACCGCACAAACATAGCTCTATTGCTAGTCAGGCATCCATAGCCTCGGTAAATATATTCGCATACCCATACGGTTGTGATTTTGACTTTATTTATGCCGTTTATTTGATATTGCTTTCAGCACGTTCTCTTTTCTCTTTTATTCGACCGCGTGAGCAACGAAGCTCACAATGGGCTTGGGAATCGCAGTGGTCACTGGAGCAAACTTTAGATTTTTCACTTATCCCCTTCTCCCAGTAATCACCATACCATTCTTCAGAAACATTAAGATGTGTGTTTTGTGTATTCCATGATAAAAGTAGGGGATTCAAGCAAACAACCATCCTAGGTTAGTTCAGAGTTCAAAGTTGAAAAACGATGTTGAGGAGCATTCAGAGGGTAGCAGTAGGGAATGAGGGCTTATCTAGAGAATAACACGATAGCGGGCAGTGAGTTAAACCACCTATTGGGGAAAGCACGACCACCATGGCAGAACAAGGAGACTGTTCCAAAACCAAGACAAAAATAACCGAGACAACAAGCAAAAATAAAGGACAAAGCAGGAAACCTATTCTAACCTATATATAGGTATTTACATAGACAACTCCCAAAAGATCTCAAGCCTGGAACTAATGCTTAAGGTGCTGCCCGTTGACAAGCAATGAGACATCTTCAGCAATGAGAGTCTTTTGGTGGAAGGCATTATCTCCAAGGATTTCAACAATCTGAAAGGGGCCAAGCCAAAGCTTGTCGAATTTTTTGTGTCCCCCTTTCTTTTCATGGGCCTTGTCCCAGTAGAGGACTAGATCATAAATGCGAAAGGCCTTAACTTTGGCTCGGCGGTGGAACCATCTTTTGACTACGCCCTGATGTTTGACGAAATTTTCTATTGCATAGTCTCGTACTTCTTCAAGATGCAGCTGCTCCACGAGGCAAGGTTCTCTACGGTCTCCTCCTTCATAAAAGTCATTGATAAACTAAAGGGTTAGAATTTTCAAATGTATGGGAAAGACGGGTTCTAAGCCATAGACTAGATGGTACGGGGAATCCCCAAGGGTAGCTTTGTGGCAGGTGCAATCTGCCCACAAGGTGAAATGAAGTTGGGTATGCCAATCCTTGGGATTCCTATCTAGCAGCTTCTTGACCACTATGATCAAGTTCTTGTTAGTGGACTCAGCAAGGGCATTACCTTGAGGATAATAGTTAGAGGAGAATTTGAGGGCGATGCCATAATCAAAGGCCCAACTTGTGAATTTCAGTAAAGTAAACGTAGGGCCGTTATCGCATACTAGAGCATATGGGCAACCAAAATGATTTAAAATGAAACTATCTAAGAAATTGGTTACTACTTCAGTTGTACATTGCCTACAAGTTATTGCCTCTATCCATCTAGTGCAGTAATAAAAAGTAGTTAGAATGTACCTGTGTCCCACAGACGATGGAGGACTTACCGGACCAATGAAGTTGAGACCCCATTGCGCGAAAGGCCTTACCTCCAGGACAGGTTGTAATGGGACAACAACATTCCTTTCTTTGGTGGCAGTAGTCTAGCACACGTGGCAGGTACGGACGTGACCGTGGGAATCTTTGAAAATGGTGGGCCAGTAATACCCAGCTCTAAATATCTGGTGCGCAGTTGATAGACCCGAACCATAACCGGTCCCGAACTTGTCATGGAATTCCCTAAGAACGCAATCGACTTCCTCCTTACCTAGGCATCTCAAATAGATACCTTCATGATTCTTCTATAATATGGCACCTTGCAACATGTAGCTACTATTTTCAGCCTAAGGGCTCACCTTTGGACTCCCTGGAGATGAGAC